>JARKHS020000920.1:0-29190 GCA_030143305.2 Amblyomma americanum | reverse complement strand
CTACTGATCCGGAGTTCCCGGGTTCGAACCCGACCGCGGCGGCTGCGTCTTTATGGAGGCAAAACGCTAAGGCGCCCGTGTGCTGTGCGATGTCAGTGCACGTTAAAGATCCCCAGGTGGTCGAAATTATGCCGGAGCCCTCCACTACGGCACCTATTTCTCTTTCTTCTTTCACTCCCTCCTTCATCCCTTCCCTTACGGCGCGGTTCAGGTGTCCAATGATATATGAGACAGATACTGCGCCATTTCCTTTCCCCCAAAACCAATTATTATTATTATTATTATTATTATATTATTTAAGGGAAGCAAACAGCGCAGTTGCTGTCTCACATCTCGGCGGACGCCTCAACCGCGCAGTGAGACAAGCGAGGAAGGTGGGAGTGAAAGAAAGAAGAGAGAAAGGGCAACAAATCACAGCGCGGTTGAGGTGTCCGCCGAGTATTGAAACAGTGACTCGCCTTTCATGTCCTCAAAACCAGTTTTTATTTTTTGGTAAGCATTCTTTGATTTTTTAGGATATTACAAGAGAAGATGCCAAAAAGTTACAGCATCGTCTTGGACATGAATGCCCTCTCGGCTACTGCAGTGACGGAACATGCAAAACAAACGGAGTTACCATCACATGTTGGTACACCGGAAAAGACGACGCCACTCTTGCGCATGGCTAGAGCCGTTCTACACCGACTGTCGTCGTTTTAGTGAACGGGCCCTGATGGTGCCGGGGGACTTTTCTCAATAAACGGTTTTCAGATATATACGTGCTAAGTTTCTTCACAGAATGACTGCAACTTAGAGCACCCCACATAAGCTTGCTTTCATCACTATTTTTCCAACAGTTCATCGCGTTACCGACCGCATGGAATAATTGTTTTAAGGTAAATTACTTCCGGCGAGCATAGCAGAGGGCGGCAGAAGGTTAGGCGGGTGGATGAGATCAAGAAGTCTGCGGGCATACGGTGGCGCAGCTGGCAAATGACAGGGTTAATTGGAGAAACATGGAAGAGGCCTTTGCCCTGCAGTGGGCGTAGTCAGGCTGATGATGATGACTTCCGCGAAACTGCAAAGATTGCAACTTTCTTCCAGACTGCTGTATTGTCCACTTCTTTGACTGAATGCCTGCATCACTTAGGCAAGTTTGTGTATGGTACTAGCTGAGAGAAGCAGGGTTATTTTGCGGTTATTGAAGCGAGCTGTCTTAGTTTCTGATGAGTGCATTTCGTTTTTTGTGTGTGCTGTTTAGAGACTATTTTTATTAGCTATTGTATGCGTATATTTTCAACACGTGTATGTTCTTTCACTACTGATTTTACTGCTGACAAGCGACTGTTTTCTTTTCCACTCCTGTAAAAACCTCTTTTGCGATTGACAGTACCTATAAATGAAATGAAACTGAATGGACCACTGCCGGTTGTCTTAGGCAAGCTGCGTTAAACACAATAAATAGAAAAAGTTCGACTGCTTTGCTCAAAGGTGCAAATGATAACTGCTTCGGATTCGGTCAAAATAAGGCAATAATCTCACTGAATAGAGACACCTGACTCTGGTAATATTCCGGAGTATGTTTCGTCCGACGTTACCCACTCTGGTGGATGTATTATATGTGCATCTTCGGGCAAAAAATAGAATACAGTATTGAGATCAGCCGCCGGCCCAGTTCACTTTTTTTCTGTGAGGCGAGACGTATTGAAAAATTCTGGTGATAACAAAATGCGTTGCAGGCGCGTGAGCTGGATTGTTCCGGTGCTGTTTTTAAACCCTACATAATTTGTTTTTCACTTAATTAGATATTGCAATCTCGCCGCGCCACTAGCTTCCTGGATTGCTATTACATCCGGTGGACTATTGAGGCTTTGAATGTGCAACTGCAGGTTCTCTCGCTTGCGACGAAAGCTCCTGCAGTTCCATTGCCAGACCTCAATTTGTTGGCGAGGAGCCCTATTGATGAGATTGTGGGGGTGGGGGATGGGATCACGGCGGTGGGATGCGCCGTCGCGGGGAGATTGGCTCTCTTATGGCCTTCATGCCGTTCTCTAACAGCTGTATTGAGGCGGTGACCTAGACCTTGAATGAAGTAAACCCGCTGGTCAGAGTCCATGCGACCTGTTTTGGTGTTAATATCTGAGCGCAGTTCTTCCGCTGTTCCGAGGGGCAGTTTGCCACTGCTCTCCTGAATTATAGTCAGTCGTCTAGGGCTCAACGCGCGCGACGACTGCGGGTTGTCGTCTACTAATGCCCCTGCCATGCGTTTAGTGTCTTCGACTTCCTTAAGGGAGGCCGGCGTTTTGTAGTGGTGCGTGTTCCAACCTCCATCGCGTTGTTGCCAATGTCTGGGGAGGCGCATCGCGCGGGAGTTATGCACGCGCGCACAGGAGGAGGTGTAGAGGTAGTGTTACCTAGACCTTGATTTGCTTTAATGAGATGCTTTATCTCAGCTATCTCTTTCCGGAGCTCCACGTTTTCTTTTTCTCGCTCCTGTAGTTGTGCTTTGAGTTCCTTCTCTCTGGCGGTATAATGTTGCTGGGAGGCCGTGTCCGGCCAGCTCACCTTTTTATTCGAACGACTCGAGCTTCTTCCCCGGCTCGAGCGTCTGCTTCTTCCGCTGCTGTCCCCGCTGGGTAGTGGTGGGAAGGAGCTCGAATGGTCTCGGGACTTGTTGCTGCTGCGCCCGCTGGATCGGCCAAATGATGAGGACGACGATCAGGCTCTGGATCGCGACTGGCGGCCGGCACCCGGGGACTGGACGCCGTTTGCCCCGTTGTCTTCTTTCTTCTTGTTGTTGTGTTCGTTGTTGCCGCACCACTAGGCGCTGCCTACAGTTGCGGCTGCTCATGCAGTGGGCGTCGTGGCAGACGATGCAGACGGGCTTGCACGTCGGTGGCCCGCCTTCGGTGGGAGCGGGATGGTCTTCGCCGCAGTGCGGCATAAGGACGTCGTGGCTTGTAGCAGACGTCCGCTCGATGGCCGACTCTTCTGCTGTTAAAGCAAGTCTCTACTTGCTCTCGGTACGGGTGTACGCAGAAGATGGTTCCCCAGTAATAAATCTGACTGGGGGACCTTCTTGCCTTGGAAGGTGCTTTGGATGGTCCGGATATTCCGATGCGTCGGGCGTCCACGATGACGATTCCCGGATTCCGGTGCATGAAACCCTGGCGGAGTTCATCCGGGATGCTGCCGTCATAGGCTTGATAGATGACTCTCTTGATCGAGTTCCCCGAATAATTTCGAATACCTGCAGATCTTTAACGTGCACTGACATCGGACAACACAAGGGAGCCTTAGCGTTTTACCTCCATCGAAACGCAGCCGCCGCGTCGGGTTCGAACCCATGTACTCCGGATCAGTAGGTGAGCGGCTTAACCACTGAGCCACCGCGGCGGGCAATTGTTTCGGGTCTTTTAGTTTATGGCGCAGTCGATGCGCCGCGGTCGCTGGTGGCTTTCGATCTCGCGCTGTGTGGCTAATACTTGGCCGTCTTAGAAGGGGGCTGATCAGTTTCTTGTCGGAGGAACTCTTTTTCTTGGATGAGGAAGAGTCTGCGGCTGTGGTCATGCCCATTTATTTCTGTTAAGAACGATCGTCATGTTCTGGTCTTTAGACCAAACTGGCGCTAAGGTCTTTTTTTCTGTGTCAAATTATTCCTGTTTAACTCTGCTGTCAATAGGTATGCTATCCCGTTTTATATTGCCCACAAAGAATTCCTGTTAGTAACTCAAAGATGCTTATGGTACCCCTTTAATTGGCTCGCCTTACATGCTTAGCGTCATGTCTACTTGTGAATGTCAATGTACCCGGTAACCTTGGCATGTCTACATATGTAAATAAATTTTTTTTCTAAACACCACAGTTTACATTTCACGTTGCTTGAACTCTTTGCAATCATCTGTCACGCGACTTTGTATGACGTCACATTACATCATTGTCCCGAGACTTGCATGACGTCACATTATATCGCTGTCACGTGACTTGATATGATGTTGATTCGTGACCTCACATGCTGCCGTTTTCTGCGGGCATGACATTAAAAGCGAGCCATACAATGATTTAGCATTAAAAAGCTAAGCCCACTTTCCACTCTAGTGGAACCACATAACATGGAAATGGCTACTGCGATAAGATCATGCTATAGTTATATGTTTATACTTCTCAAAATTTTAGAATTAACCTCATCAATGCCAGCTGAAGAAGCTACCTGTAATGAATCAATTCGTTTGGCAAAATATCTAGAGTCAAACGTTATTTCAGGCAGGTTTTAAATGATCATACGAAGGAATGCATGGTACTTCATTTTCAGGTGCTAAGTTGAATACGGATCAGAATGTAGAGTTAAGAATACTCGGGAATCCCTGTTTTGGAATGTTTCGAAACTGTATGGACATCATGTAGCGACAATGTTTTCGAGAATTTTTTTTCCAAGATTTTGTAGTTAGTGCGGAACATAATTGGCAAAGCCGAAGCGAAATATGAACACTTAGTTTTATTCGCAATGGATTTGAACTAATTTTCTGCGCTGCAATATTTGTCCCATGCGCTCGGTGTGTTTAACCGTTTAGCAGACCGGAACCGTTACTTTTTAAGGTGATAGCATTAGAGTTGCCGTCACACCGACACCCCGCCGCTCTGCGGTATCACGACATTCACCGATTTATCGACAGGTACCACGTGAACTTTTGAGGTAATCGCCACTTCCCCTGGTGGGCCACCCTTATTGGTCGGAGAGTTCATGTGACCTTTTGACGTCATTACTACTCGCCCACCAAGGGAGGTGGCAATTAAATTATTGATTAGTCAATATAGGTTGTGTGACTTTGCGATGCCATCAGAACCTTCCCATTTGGCTATGAGCAACCTAGATAGAGAATCGAAATGCAAAAAAAAAAACATGATAGTATAGACTTGCGTGGCTAGGCAAACTGCGAATTACGTGCGCTAGCAGTTCGGTTTTCACTTTGGTTCCGGTGCTCAGATCCAGTGTTCAAGGATGGTAGTTGTTTGGATAGCGATAATGGGTTAATGTCCATATATTGAGGAATTAATCCTTCTCTACATTCATAGATCCCTGGAAATCTCCCTACCTCCTAGCGCGGTGGTGCAGCTGTCAAGCGATGCGCCACTGCCCTTATATGGCAGGTGCTGCCATCGGTGGGACTTGGGTTGGGTTGCGCCCCAGGTTGTTCTTCCCGAGCATCCTCTCGCGATTGAGCTATCGCCTGACACGAGAGAGAGAGAGAGAGAGAGAGAAAGAGAGATAAACGTATTTCGTTTCTAGAGCCAAAATGCAAAGTTGTGAAACACTTCATTTAGCCATAGATTTATTTTGAGTCGACGTTGCGGACAGAGCCTGTCCTTTCTCAAGACTGCAAGATATATATATATATATATATATATATATATATATATATATATATATATATATATATATATATATATATATATATATATATATATATATATATATATATATATATATATGATTAAGAGAAGTGGGCACTTCTACAGAGACATATTTATTTGTCAACGTTTCGACCGTGGTGCGGTCTTCTTCAGGACTGAAGTGGTATCGCGTCAGATTCAGGTTTTAAGTTTCTGAGCTGCAGAGGATATTTCACTGCTCTCCTACACGCCGTCTACAGACGACCGAAAAACATTCGAAACATTCTAATACACTCAAAAACAAATAACCAGCCGGTTTTTGGGGTGGCGGCCCTGTGGAGAAAGTAGATGCCAGGTCTGCAAACACATATAAACATCAAGCTTTGCAGTAAGCACAGCTTCAGGCTTCAAATAGAAAATTAATGGCAACTTTATTTTGATTCCTGCAACGTAATATACCTCCTAGAATGCAGTGTGTGCAGTATGCAGTACAGTGGGCAGACCGTCAACCCTCTACGAATTCGCTTTAATAACCACCGCGCACTTATCCCTACCCAACCTCCCGTTGTCAAAACACATTAATGAGAGAAACCATCGATTTGATGCAATTATGTTAACAATCCTACAGGGTGGGTTCCACAACACCCGGGAAAGAGAGCAACGCGAGTGGTACTTTATTTACAAATTTAGAACCATTCCTGGCGGCATTAATGAAAATCCAGGTGTATTGTCCTCCATCCGCCCCTTGCAGGGCCAGTGCTGACCTTAAAAGTGCCAGCTTGACATGCCTCGGTCGTTTCTTGCCAGCGGTATCTTTTTCAAGCTCACACAAATTTCTTCATCCCCCACCCAACCCCACCTCTATCTTCCCAGTTCAACTACCTTACCGAGCGGGGTGCAATTGAAGAACCCTAGCTTAAATGCTCCCGCCATTCACATTTACCCCCCACACGACAGTTGTCCGAACTCGAATGTTTCGCCACCTTTTCTTTTTCTTTTGTGTCTGTATGAGTGTCTTCATGCACAGTGCTTGTGTGTCTAGTTAAGCTCACGGCGCCGCTGATTTGGCCTTGACTCTGGCTGCCGAAGAGGTTCCAGATGATGGAAGTCTCCTGTACTGTCTGCATTTTACTCTGTTTATTTGTTTACCCTTCATGGCCTGGGCATGCGAGTGCACGCATCTCTAATTTTTATCTGTTGTACGATTCCGCCACCATCTGTTTCTTTGCACTTTACTGGCCCCTGCTCTGTTGCCTTGAGGGGTAGCTATTATCCCCTCCCGCTTCTCGTTTTTCTATCTTTTTTTTCTTTTCCCGGGCCGGCTCCCGGCGGCTGCTCGGTGGGCGGCGGGGGCAGCGCGTTTTTCTTTTCCTGTTTTTTCTCTCTCTTTTTTCTAGTATTTTTCTTTTGTGCCCATATTCTCTCCAGCATCCGTTTGCTTGTTGTTTTGTTCATGTGTCGTACATGTGTGCCAATGCCAACTCCTTAAGAAGAGGAGGAAGATCGCTGTAACTTCAGTCTTGAGAAAGCACAGGATCTGTCCGAAACGTCGACTCAAAATAAATCTATGGCTAAAGGAAGCGTTTCTCAACTTACTTCACACACACACACACACACACACACACACACACACACACACACACACACACACACACACACACACACACACACACACACACACACACACACACACACACACACACACACACACACACACACACACACACACACACACACACACACACACACACACACACACACACACACACACACACACACACACACACACACACACACACACACACACACACACACACACACACACACACACACACACACACACACACACACACACACACACACACACACACACACACACACACACACACACACACACACACACACACACACACACACACACACACACACACACACACACACACACACACACACACACACACACACACACACACACACACACACACACACACACACACACACACACACACACACACACACAACACACACACACACACACACACACACACACACACACACACACACACACACACACACACACACACACACACACACACACACACACACACACACACACACACACACACACACACACACACACACACACACACACACACACACACACACACACACACACACACACACACACACACACACACACACACACACACACACACACACACACACACACACACACACACACACACACACACACACACACACACACACACACACACACACACACACACACACACACACACACACACCAAAAGTGATTTCTGGCAGCTGATTTGGTCAATATAATATAAAATCACCAAAATTGAAGAAACATAACAGGATTTAATTCACGACGTTTCGGCTGGAGGACCAGCCTTTTTCGAGTATGTATGTACCAAAAGTAATTTCTGGTGGCAGATATACGGCATTAAGAGCAAGGGCCGCCAGTCGAAACGTCAGTAAAACCTTGTTTTTAAGCGTGTGTGAGTCTACTTTATAAGTACATAACTTCTGCTTCATAGTGCCTTCCTCGCAACAGTTATATACATTGTCGCGGAACCAAGGACTGAGGCACCGTTCACCGGCAGCGTTCCCAGAAAAGCCCTCCAGGCGCATGCAAAACCTGCATCTTATTGTCTTTTTGGTTCTATACCTGCATGGTGCCACCTGGGTGCATTATTACCCGTGAAAAAAAAAGCTGAAAACCGTTAGGGTACTACGAGCTAAGTGGAAAGGTAAGAGAACAACAAACGAACAACGAAAGGGCAAAATGAGAGGAGGCAAACGGGCTTTGTGCGATTTTAAAAAAAAAAACAACTGCGGAAGCGCTATCAATGCGTGAAATAAGGCTTCATGCGGAGTACGTGCACCGCTCCAGGCTTGAGGTCGACGGCGCGCACTCTGCACAGAACCGTCGGGCAGAACTTCATGAGTCACACCCGTGATGCGACGCAACGCGTCTGTAGGGGCCAAAGTCAGTCGGCATAGGAGTTTCTCCGACGAGCTCTGGGCGACGAGACAATGGTGTCCACAGCCACACTTGGTCGTCGGGTTGGTACTCGACGTGTCGGTGTCGCTGGCTATGTAGCGGCGCGCACCTGTCCCCCGTTGCCGCCTGATGTGCATGCGGGCGAGATGGCGGGCTTCCTCCGTGTGTCTGGACAAATTCACTCGGCATGTAGTGTGCATGGACGCCCGGTCGTCGGTAGTGCACGGGAACATGGCACCCAGCATTGTGTGCACATCACGCCCATAAACGAGGCGAAATGGCGTAAAGTGAGTTGTTTCGTACTGTTTGCGAAAGTCACGTATGCGAGTATCTCGTCCCAATTCTCAAGCTGGACGTCTATGTATACTACTGGGGCACAAAGAATGGTGATCGGTCACGACACTGAAATGGCGGCCGTAGAGGTGAAGTCTAAATTTCATCGTGGCCCACACAACCACGAGATACTCCTCTTCCGAGGTAAAGTAGTTGATTTCGGTGCGAGAGAAAACACGACTCGAATATGCAATCACTCGTTCCACGCCACCTTGATATTGGACTAGAACAGCACCCAGGCCAATGCTGCTGGTGTCGGTGCGGGTCTCGGTGGCAGCGTCCTCATCAAAGTGAGCAAGGACAGGGCTTGTGTGCAGGCGTCGGCGTAGCTCTGTAGAAGCCTCCTGTTGCTCTGTAGTCCAGACGAACGGGGTATCGTCACGCGTTAAATGGGTCAGGGGTTCGGCATTAGGCGCACAGACCGAGGAAGCATCTGAGCGTTTTCTTTGTAGTAGGAACCGGATATTCGGGTACGGTGGCAGTTTTGTCGGGATCGGGTTAAACACATTCGGCGCTCACAACGTGGCCGAGAAACTTGAGTTGTTCGTAGCCGAAGTTGCATTTTTCAGGCTTGAGCATTAAATTGGCCGACCGCAGAGCATCTAGTACAGTCCGCAGGCGGTCAAGATGTTCATCAAAGGTTTCAGAGAACATGACCACGTCATTCAGGTAAACTAAACAGGCTTGCATTTGAGGCCAGCAAGGGCAGAACACATCATTCGCTGAAACGTCGCCGGCGCTGAGCAGAGACAGCAGGGCAACAGCTTAAATTCGTTTTGGCCGTCGGGAGTGATGAAGGCAGTCTTTGTAGCGAGAGCTACATTACTGTAGCCGCACCGCCTCTACAGCATGGTCGCACTTTCGCCGTTGGTGCACCTCGGCTGTAATCGCATAGTGTTCCTGTATATGCTCCCGCAGGGAGCATATAGAGGAACACTATTGATGAATTCCAATCGCAGGCCCAAAGCGGTCTGCACGCTCTGTGACAGAGCGCATGAATCCGGCGCAGAGCGCGGGGCCTGAAATTGCGATTGGAGTACACTTGCTCTGGCCTGAGCATGCAGGCCAGAGCATGTAGGGCGCCGCTATCGCAGCTGAAATAGAACGTCACGCAAACTTCTGGTCGGATCCGCCGATTTCGGCGGAGCAGTCCCGACTGCTCCACGGAGCAATCTCGGCTCGGCAACCGCTCCCTGTCTACGAATGGAGGACGTGATCCGCGCCTCAGATCTGCGTTTGGAATACAGTTGCTCCGAAAAGAGCAGGAAACGTTGCTCCAGAAGTGCTCCAACTCTGCGATTGGAAGTCACCATATAATCGCACCGCTCGGCGCGCCATCTGGCGTGACGTCACTCCGCCAGTGCGCTCGTCGTGGAGCAGACGCCGCTCACCTCGCCAGTTGTGCGCATGCGTAGTAGAGGGAGAGGGGCTATATTACGGCAGCCGCTTCGGCTCTTCAGCATGGTTGCACTTTCGCCGTGGTTGCACCTCGGCCGTGGTCGCACCGCTCGGCGCGCCATCTGGCATGACGTCACTCCGCCGTTGCGTCGTGGAGCAGACGCCGCTCGCCTCGCCAGTTGTGCGCATGCGTAGCAGGAGATGGGCTGCCGCAGTGTGTATATACATACGGTTCGGCGTAGCGGGAGGTGAGCCGCAGCGTTTGTTCGGCGTCTCGTCAGCGTCTCGTCTACCGGCGTCGTCGCTCGGAGCCCGCAGGACATGGCGACCAAACACATGAGGACACACGAACTGGCGTCTCCAGTCGGGGGTGGGGAGACTTCATGGGTAAAGCCCGTCAATTATCTCCTGCCCGTAGCTAATCGTCCCATTCAGCGGCCACGGGAGCCTTAAGGGCACAGGGTAAGCCCTATACTTCCCATGTATTTTAGGCCATGTTGAGGGACATGTTTCTCACTAACTAATAACAGTAGCCTAATAATACATATATCACTGTTTGCCAAATTTTGTGCTCTTTTTACTGAACTATAATATTTGAAATGTGTCGAAAATTCGATTTTTAATAAAATTTTTTCCGGTAGTACACAAATCTGGCCTTTCTTTGCGCATTTCAAAATTCATAACAGAATAACTGCTCAGTGAAATTGCTTAATTCTAGTTCAGTAGTTGGCAACACTTATGTAGATGATTGCAAAAAAAAATCAACCGTCTGTCTTGAAAGGCATTGGAAATAATGGTACCTTTGTAAGAAAAAAACACTGTTTTAAGATAATAGAGCGTAAAGAGAAAAAAGATGTGAAAAACCATTTTTTATTCGCAGAAACGCCTCCATAGTAATTGGTTTTATAGCCCCCTGCTTCGTAGTCACTGTCGCCGTCATTTTTTCGGTTTTCGGCTTGTCGTTTTGACTGTCGGGCCTCTTTTGTAAGCTGTCGTGTTGCTCGGTCCGCAAAGTACATGCGCTTATGGTCAGCTTCCCTCAGCCACTTGATGGTGTTGCTCCCTGGGTTCAATCCACACGCCTTCAAAACGTTGGCCCGTGCGATGCTACCATCATTAAATGAAAGAACAGCATCCAGTGTTGCCATCCGTAGGGTCCGAAGCCTAACAAACACATTCTTTGGCGCGCGTTCCCAAACAACATGGTTGAACGACTCATTTGCATTTTGAGTTCGCCCATGCAGGCACTTCTCTAGGAGCTCAGCCTTCGATAGCTCCCTATAAATGGGTTTGATAGCCTCCAAGACAGATGCAGGCAAACTCTCCTTGCGGAAAAATGGCTTGCCCTCTGACTAACTTCTGTTGAAGGCACACCACGTATCAGGTCCCTTTGGGCAAATTCCATGGCATGGGTCATCGTCTGTGGCCGATAAGTGGAAGAAGGTTGCCCAAACGGCCTTTCGCATTTCATCCAGGTTTCCTACATTTCTTCTGATGGCCAAACAATAGTACGTCTGGAGCTTGTCTATTACTGCATAAGTCAGTCGGCCTCGGCCCGAGAGGCTCTTTCCATCAGAGTGTTTTCCTGCTTTGTTTCCTTTTTTTAGCCTTCGTAACCTTGTGCCCATCCTTTTTTGCACGTGCCCTATGCACTCAACCTTGGATATTTCAACGGAATCACCATATGGCATTTGTGCCTTCACAGCCATAAAAGCCTTGCTGTCACCATCCCCAAGGTATTTGACGTATCGAACGCCGTGAAGCTCCTCACTCCTGCCGAAAATTTTCAGTGCTCCTGCGACTTCCATTCCACCGCTGGTGCCTTGGTAGTTGCTTTGGCACACCTCTTTATGAAGGGGGTCACTGTTTGTACCCTTGATGCTGCACTTTGGACAATGTTTAGACAAAACCTCCACATCCAGCACTTTCCCAGAGTCTACACTGGTCGCAGAGATTATGCCGTTATTGGAAGTATGGCCTCGCTTCTGCCAGCTTCCATCAAGAGCAACTGCGATGTCTTTATCCCCCTCATTCAGCTGCACAGCTTCGTCAGCTGCCCTTTTCATCGACTCCTGATCAGCAGCTTCGATGTGACCTAGAAGCTCTTGATTGTATTTCGCAAACTTTGTCGGCGGCTTAGGAAGGTTTAGCATAGCACAGAGTATATTTCCTGCAGCCATTCCCTAACCAATGGACCTCAAGGCATACACTAACCTGAGGTTGGCTTCATAGAGGCCAGAAGTAGGTTTCTTCGACGTCTGAAATCGTTGTGCGGCACTACACACTTCACAGTTCAAACTGTAAACGCTTGCAACACCTACCCGTTTTGTCACAATTTCGATGAGCTCAACACTTCCACCGCACTCTCTGCACACACAAATCTGTGTAATTGCGGCACAAATGCCGTCCATGTCCATTAAGGCATATTGGCTGCTGCTCTGTAGCACATCCTCTTCCTGGAAGCACAGAGAAAATCTTGAAAGCTTCGATGTCGAGGTGCTGGCGCGTTCGGCGTTCGGGATCTCATTCGGTCGTGGACATCCTTTTGCTTTTTCACGATGAGCGTAGCGGTTGCCGTGAAATTCACGCCTGACGAAGGCCTTCTTTGCCCTGGGCATCTCAACTTATCAGCAGCAACCAACACCGGCACAATTTACAATACTGATCGAAAGGGATAGCACTCGGACGCAGCTGCATGAAGGTTGCAGAAACGTGGAAAAAACGTGCAAAGCGTCTGAGGATTGTCTTGGCTAAAAAAGAGGAGCTGTACAATAGTTTCCAGACAATTTTTTATATGTAGCTGATTTTAGACAAGTTTTGAAATCAGGTGGTGGACTTTTTGGTTGAAAAAATTGACGCTAATCCTGAAAGGGGGCGTGGCCGCTCACTACTTGGTTTCGGAAAAAGCGTTTTTCTGCCGTAAATGTGGCTTTCTGAGGAGAGTGCGATCATGGAACATGTGTAAAAGAATTGAACTTCTAAAATTCCAAAAGAAAAAAAACGATTTTTTTCTAATTTTACCTTACCCTGTGTCCTTAAGCGGGGAAAATATTAAGGGTACAGAAGGGGCGCTGCTGCCTTCGCAGAAACGGGCCACGGCATTTGGCCCCACCAATCCCCACTTACGAGGTATTTCCGGCGTCGACGCTGAGATCTGGCCTCGCCAGATATCTGCGTCTCCCTGCGTCGCCTCGCTCCAAGCGCCGAATTTTCGCCTCCAGCGACGCCAGTAGCCGACACGCTGACGCGGCGCCGAAGAAACGTCGCCTTGTGCTTCGGCCGTTATGTAGAACGATGAGTCGGCTAGGCTGAAAGAAGCCAGACTTCGGCGTCGGAACGAAAAAAGGATGAGACAGCGTGCCGAAGAGACCGAAGAAGAGCGTGTCAAACGCCTCGATAAGCGTCGTAATGACGACGCGGCTAGACGAGCTCGCTTAGCCTCCGACCGCGAATCCGCGACGGTAGAAGACGACGTGCCGAGTTTGGCATTTCTAAAGGAAGCCAGACTTCAGCGTTGGAACGAAACAAACATAGACAGAGAAGAGCCAAGTAAATCATCAGTAGCATTACATCCCTTAACCACAGCGAAGCCTAAGCGTAGTCATGGCCTGCAGCTCTCGCTACCTACCAGGTCTCACCAGAGCTAAACTGCAGCCAATTTTTTTCCGGCCCCATTCATCAACCTCAATCTGCCAGTAACCGCTCTTTAAATCAATCGAGAAAAAATATTTCGCGCGGCGAAATCTGTCGAGCGAGTGATCGATGCAGGGCAGTGAGTATACGTCCTTTTATTTATGGTGTTCAACTTTCTGTAATCTACGCAAAAGCGCAGTGTCCCATCCTTCTTAACCAGAACGACAGGCTACAACCGCGGACTTTGATATGGTTGAATAACGCCGTCATTAAGCATCTCCTTAGATTGTATTTGGATAGCCTCGCGTTGTCTAGGTGAATTACGGTACGGTTGCTGTCGTCTGGGGTGGGCATCGTCGCACGTGATAATGCGTTGTTTTGAAATGGCCGTCTTTTGAACTTCCGAAGATGACACGAAGCAGGCTGTGTATTGACATAGTAAGGCACGTAGATCGCGATGTTGAACCTGCGATTGCTGTGATGTCAATGCGATCGAGAGACATGCTCTGAGGTCCCACGGCTTTGCACGTAAAGCATTCAGAAGCATCGGCTAACTGGTCAGCAAACGCGATCGCTGTGGCAATGAAAAGGTGCCGAGGTTCGTTAGTAAAATTTGAAACCAGTAGTTGCGACCTACAATTACGGAGGTGGACGGACGAGGTTTCGGGCCGAACAAATGCCGTGCGTCAGCAACAGTGAATGACTGCCCTCGGCGACTGCTGTCCCGTCACGGAGCCCATCAAAGTCGACGCTTTCAAAAACACTGGCGCATGGCGGGATAAAAACACTCGGAGGAAACTAGAAGGGCGGAGCCAATGGACAATTGTCAGGAGTGTCATCGGCCTGATGTAACTGTATGATGTAACTGTGCGCTGCCGGAGTTCGATAATGGCCACATTCTCACGGAGGAAGTCAAAACCGAGAGTCAGGTGACGAGAACGGTCACGGAGAACCACGCAGCTGACAACGAACATAGAGTTGCGGATCTGGACCCGAGTTGTACACTGGCCAAGCGGAGTGACGACGTGTCCGCCAGCCGTGCGGATCTGTGTGTCAGAGCTTAGTGTCGTAACTTTTTTAGAAGAGCTGTCAATTTTCCGCTAAAAATTGACCTGGTGTCCAACAACGAGCTAACGCTGTGACCGTCGATGAGCACAACTTTTTCAAGTGAAAACTGGTCCTCAGGTTCAGAAGCAGTGGTCGTCGATGTCGTAAACTTCCTGTCAGCCAATGTCCGCACCATAGAGAAAATTTAGCGCGTCGTGTTCCAGCGACCCCGCCTCCGGAGGACACTGTCATTAGTTTTCTCGGCGAGGGCTCGGCGACCGTCATTGCGGCGGTCATGGGAAGTGCTGGCTTGCCTGTGATGGAGACGGTCGGCGAGGTGACAATAATCTTGACTGCCGTCGCTCTGAGGATGGTAGACGCTGCAAGGCCACGTACTTTTCGATCTCGCGGGGTCATTGACTAAATGGCGGTCTGGGCACGTCGGCGGGAAATCCTACATATAGTAATTCGAGGCAACTAAGTCTATACAAATAATGACAGGCCGAGCTCACCATATGGGTACTGGCGGAACTGATTACCGAGCTCTCCAGAGTAGAAGCACTAACGCCTGCGGTCGAGGCCACGCCAGCCTTTCGCCTTACGCAGAAGTGGCCGATCATTCGGCAAGTACAGCGCCGGCTGCGCGGAAGGTAGCGGGAAGTGATGGTGGGAAACAAAGGAGCAGAAGCTGGCACAGGACGTTGCAGAGCGGCAGTGTATATCGGTCAATGGAATTAATTCCGGAAGTGCTGAAGTCTGTCACCCGGTAACGAAGGTCTGATCCTTTGCTGCACCTCTTCGCGGATAACGCTAGCAAGAGAGCCGACCGCTGGCTACGACGCACCACAAAACTTCTGGAGCCCTTCCATGCACAATGGAGCAGATCATGTCCAGCGTTGCTTCCGAATGCCGGGAAGGACTCCGTAGCTGAAGCATCAAGTACTGGCCCGTCGTACACGGTGGAATGCTGCTGAAGGGCCTGCTCCATCGCAACCGCTTCCGTCAAAAGCTCGGCGGCAGTACCGGAGTCAAGGGGGGGGGGGGGGGGGGGGTCGCACGAGGCCAGCGAATTAAATAGCAGCACAGCTTTTTTGGCTACCGACAAGGCTGGTTCAGCTCGCCGGAAGAGCCGCGCCATGACTTCGACATACATGGTGACTGTCTCGTTTTCGGCGTTGAGAAGAATGAAGAGGCGGTGACTGATTTCGCTGTGTCATATTTTAAGTGGAAGAAGTAGAAGGCTGATTTCGCTGCTCCTGCAAATCTGCCTTTTTTCCAATACCACGGCCTCTTGGCACATCCTGTTACTCGGAGGAGCCCTGAAAGACTTCGGCGACCCTCCAAGTGACCCTCTGCTTTGAGGTTCGTGCTTCCTTTTCGAAGTTTTGCCGGCTTGCCGTCTCTGGCGGCTAGCCTGCTAGGCCTACCAGCTGCCAGCTTGGCCTTGGCTGACCGGACTGCTCCAGATGACCCGCCGCCCCCGAGCGCCTCTTCCGCGTGAGGGGGGGAATCCTGGTACTGCTTCGGACCAGTCTTCGGACCACACGAACAACCTTTTACCTCCCAGTGTGCTTCAGGAGCCCGACCTTGTCCATCACTCCGGAGGTGCCTCCTGTTCCCCCTTGGGACCTGAAGTCTCACAATTGGTGGCAACCAGGTCTCTCGCTGCAGCCGGCAATGGTCCTGGAGTCATCGCAAACCGCCGGCTTAGAGTTGGGCACGGACGCCGACGCCATGAGAGGTCATGAGCAGATCATCGCTGCGATTTTTGAAAAGGAAAACAAGATAGGTCTTGCAACCCACGCTATCCTTTTGTCTCCAGTCGGCGATCTATACCGCCAAACGGCGCATTTCTTCGCGTGCGCGGTCGCCGAGACAAGCTATTCACGGTCGCTCCAGACCTCTTTGGAAGCTAGACAGTTATCGGAGTCGGCATCTATAAATACTCCGCAACCATTTTTAGACACACAGTTACAAATAGGCGAGACCTGCTAAAGAGCAGCACAAAACAAACTTCATGGCAGGAAATGTAACTAAATATCAAACATGTTAAAAAATAGTTCCCAAACTGCGCTATGTAATTTGGTGCGAGAGTATGAGTCGAAGTAGCTTATTTTTTAATGCGAAAAACGACACCGATAACGTGGCACATGCTTACCATTATCTTTACCATTTTTATTTGACGTTTAATCTTTGCTTTCATCTTTTTTGTTTACGCGTCATCCACACTTCCGCCGTAGGGCACCTCGATACCCAAGCGTACGAGTACGTGGCATCGATCGCTCCTTATCACGATCGATAGAGTACGTCTAAAAGCTGCCGCCACAGTGTTTGATTCTTCATTCTATCTTAGATTGCTTCATGTTTCTTCCTCTCATTTGTTGGCATTCTTCGAGTTATTTTATCTAATATCCACATTTGCCCTACAGCTGTACCATACATAGGCTTTGAACCTTCTTTAAACCGCAACTGCACCACTTTTTGAGAATTACGCAGCATTCAAGGATTCAAATTTGTTTAAGCTGTAGGTAAAGATTATGGCTTATGAGAGTTTTATGTCCCAAAGCGACTCAGGCTATGAGGGACGCCGTAGTGAAGGGCTCCGGAAATTTCGACCACCTGTTGGTAAAGCATGCCAAGTGTTTTTGCGCTAATATTTAAAATACCTACGTAATCAACGATTGAACTTCGCGCTTCTCCTCAAAAAACCGTAAGAGAGCGGGGAAGTTCGGTTGGACGTCACGGAAGCTAATACTTCAAATTACCACTGCCGTCAGCCACACCTTTGCCGTGCATCGGTGGATGCTGCCAAACAACGCTCGGCGGGCATTGACTTCTGCGGCGTTGTTTTCTTTTTCCTTCAAAGCAAATTTTTTTGCGTTGTGAATGCACACGTACCTTCAATGACGTCATCATGCTCCCCTCGTTTGGCGCTGTGCACTGCGAGGAAGTTTGAAGGTCGTCGCGATTTTAATCGGCAATTAGTCGCTATTTCAAATGCTAACCCAAAAGGATTTCGCATGCTTTACCTGCAGGTCTGACACATTCGACCCCTTTTAGCTCGTCGATTTCTGAAATCTAAGCAATTGCGCTTTAAACATGACGAGTTACCGCATGTAACGGGTGCGATACCCCTCTGTGAATCTTTCCGCAAAGTTGCACGCTCCTATGCGGCGGTTAACGGAAAACTAATATCTCCTTCGTTTTTTTTTATATATCTGCTCTCTGGCGCCTTTTTGACGTAATGCTGTACGTGGCTGCTTTAGGGGGAACAGGGTATCTGGAAGGAGAAAGTGAGGCCAACGTCCGAAATATTTGGGCCTTCAGTGCCGCCGCTCAAATAGTGTAACAACAAGGTATCAACATTTTGCACAGTTATTCAACATTTTACACCAGCTACGACTATGTGGCATGCAGCTGTATAATGATGGTTATAATATTTCAACGGCATTGCTTGTCGGGCAAATCGAGTTCTGAGTAATGATGCCTATGTGTGCCTAACGAATCCGTTGCTTAATTATTCTTCATTTTTCTACCAGCAAGTCTATGTTCTGCGAAATTCACCAATGTTGAGATAATCATTCATTGTCATGCATTATCGAGGCCTCTGTAGGCAGAAAAGCTGCGTGCATGTTTGCACGCTGGTATACGAATTGAGAAAGGATAGAGGCATTCCAAACAAGCCCAACAACAGTAGGCGCGTATTTGCCGTCATTGATTGGAAAAGGCGAAAATTTCCTTGTTGGCTCTTGATTTACAAAGAATGTCCTGCACTTAATAATTTGTTCCATAGCAATGGGCACAATTCCTTCGCCTCTTCCTTCGCCTTTATGTAGCAGCCAGCGTTTTCGTGCTGATTGTCACAGGTGTGGGTTGAACTTCAAAGCGCGAGTCCGCACAAGTTGGCATTTTCAGGAAAGGTCGTCGATCATAAACACTGGAGAGCGTGCGCGCTGCAAAATGTTTGCTACTCGGGTACTGTCCGGAAAAAAACCGCCGGATTCGATTGTCGTCAAACCTGCGCAGTTTAGGAAGAAAGTGAACAAATTTCAATACACACAACTGCTGATTTCTAGAAGAATTGAATTACCAGAGGTGACGACGCTGACAAATCACGAAGTGCAGCTCTATTTCAGGTTGTGACTCGAATGCGCTCCACTTAGTGTTTATTAAGCGGGATACTGTCCATAATCGTGGCTTAGGTTCTCATGGTTGCTCCTTCGCGCAGGACAATGCTTCCAGTCGTAGACCACGTAGCGTACGCCCGAGTCTTTCGTGGCGAGATTGTACGTGAGTGAGCACAAGTAGGGCATCTCTTTTCCCTCGAGCAAATCTTTGCGTCTGACCCACAGCTGCGCACCTGCGAAAATACAGACAGCCTTAAGAGAACCTCTCGTAAAATCGTATAAGTCGTACATAGTCTTCGCCTTCTGTGTGATGTCACGCTTTCTTGCTTTTAAGTTACAGGCTAGTGCTTTACCCGACCGCATTCTGTTGTCATGCTTGGAAGCAATCGAAGGTCTTCGATAGAGACTCCCGAATTAAATAATTCTGTTTTAGCTGCTTATACAAAATCTGAACAATGTTCAGTTGCTTTAATTTCGCTTGGAGCAATTGAGGCGTCCTACGGTCTTCGCAAAAGAAGCTGATTAATGTGAAATGCTGTTTTTAGCAAATATGAACAAATGAATATGAAATGAATATGAATATCAAAAATATGAATATGAACATCCTATCTACGCGAAATTCCTCAGAACGATAGTAACCGCTACAAAAAGCCCGGGACGTCCAGCTGGTTGCTCATTGTGAACAAGGGAACCGTAGCGCTCCCGAAACGTCATTATTTTGTTGGCCTTGGTCAGTGACCAGTGAACCTCATTAAGAAATGTTTTAGTTCTTTTAGCTTCTAACGAGTGTACGATGCATCAACACAGGTTAATTATACTATATTTGCAGGCATGAGGTATGATTCACTGCAGCTCCTAAAGCTACACCCGTTATGATCATACAAGATCTCCAAAGGAATGCACAAAATGGGGTCTGTCATTACTTCCACTTTAATATGATTCGTGGTGGGATGAAGCGGAAGAAGAAACTATGAGATTAAAATGTGCAAAACTCGGAGTAGAATGCCTTGATGGCAGCCATGGAGGAAGGAGAACTCAGGAGAGGTCCTCGCTAACCGAACTGCACGCCATAAAGTGTGCCAGAAGTCACGCGCTTTC
This sequence comes from Amblyomma americanum, assembly GCA_030143305.2. NCBI lineage: Eukaryota > Metazoa > Arthropoda > Arachnida > Ixodida > Ixodidae > Amblyomma > Amblyomma americanum. Next base: position 9,159 of record JARKHS020000920.1, on the reverse strand, counting down.
GCAAGGACGTGTGGGAGTATTTTGCCGACGGCTTAGCCAATAGTAACGTTGCATGCAGAGACGTCGTCTCCTGCATTGTCTGCTGCTCATGCGCAAGCTCACCGAGATGGCCGTTAAGTAAGGGAAGTGGGGGAGGGAAGTAGGAGGAAGCTTTTACGTCCGGATTGAAAAAAATGTGACGTAACAGCCTCTCTTGAACTCTTTCCTTCCTTCATGATGCCAGCGCTGCGCAGAGGACACATCCCGATCGAGGCAACCTGACCAGGAGGATATCAATGCGCCACCATATTGATTGGCCGCCTCTCATCACTGTACAACTAGCAAAGTAACTCACCTAAACTAGTCGAGTTGAGGACGGCACAGGACTCTGTAGTCTGTGTATAAGATCCTAAATGTTTCTTTATACAGGGTCCAGTCTGGAAAGAGGAAAATACGGTATATTTCATATGTACTTGGCGAATCTGCAAATGAGCCAGCAAAATCAGCAGGCTTTGCGAAGAAACTCACTCGGAAATCCATTCAGATGACTTTGAACGGAGGAATAAATAATCTTGGGGTGACATTAATAACGCGAACAATGGCTTCACTTCCGTACTGCGCCATAAAAAGAGACTTAGCGAGCCGACATCACGATTCGAAACTCCACCATCATACCCGGCAACCTTCAACACCCGTATCCATTAGTGGAGATCTTTCTTCATGGCGGCCCCAGCGTAATTCGCTATGACTCGTCTTTTATGACTATCAGTACCCTAAACCTCTCAGATTACCGAAGTTTTAGAAAGTCTTCGTTCAACTTGACCTGGGACCACCATACGGCATCTGGAAGACATCCACTGCTGCCGTCATTGGTCAGACTGTACTCTGCAGAACCGAGGACCCCATTATGGCTGCCCTACTGAAATGTTCCATACGAGTCGCTCGTATGAAAGTATGGGAATGTGGAGTCCATAAGATATAGAAAAGTATATGGATATCCATACTGTTTCGGCGCGGATTGCATAAACTTTCATATAACTTCCATTAATGTAGATTACGTCATATGGAGTCTGTAAGTTTACATACGCGCTTTCCATAATGCCGGTACCGACTTCATACACTCTTTACTCAATGCATGTAATCCACATGGAAATAGATGGAATAATGGGACTCGCCTTATAGAAACTTTCATTAGGGTATCGAGTTATTAATGAGCTAAGGCAGCCGCCATTGGCATTGTCCTGGCAAACGTCCTTAATTTTTCGACCTGACTTTCAGGCATGCCCATGACCGTTTTCATTGTTTTTAAATCCACTACGTTATATGAGCTGCTTCTTGGTTTTCGCTAAGACATGATTAACTGTTTTCTGATCAGCGATCCTCTTTTTCTGTTTCTTAAGTTTAACTCATCATCTTCCTTTCTATACACGCCGTGCCGCCCTCACTTCAACCTTTTCGTTAGCCTCCATGTTTCGGCCTCATATGTGAGTACCGATGGGATACAACTATTATTTACTTCCTTTTACCAGTAAGCTACAGTTCGTAAGTTCACGGTGCGTGGTAAATGCACTCGAACACATTCTTTTTTTCCTATAACTTATTGCTGTTTGGATTTGCGGCCACTACTTGGTTCATATACATGTACACTCTCTTCAATACTTCCAAACCTTCGCTGCTTATTACAAACTATTCTTTCTTTCGTCGAGAGCTATTCATTATATAATTTTTCTTCGTACTGATCTTTACGCGTACCACTGCGCTCTGAGTTCCCAAACATACGCAAAAATGTTTCTTATCTATCTACAGTATTAGCATATTTCACCTGTCTTTAGTTTCAATGTCACTGTTCTGCTGAACAAAATGCTCTTCGCCTTGCGCGCAAACCCGTGTCATTCTCAACTACCACTTTCCGGAGAAATGAATACATAAGGTCATGCGAGGCATGCACGTAATGAAGTAAACATTACAGATTTGCTTATCGATAATCCCTGCACTCATCTTGGATGAAGTGCATGGTGACATACTTGTTCGAATTCTGCGCATTATACTCGCTTAGACGGATCATACCACAAGCTTGAGCCTGGTCAAAATCGACCTGGGACACACGCGCTCATATCCCATCGCAGTTGTGCAAAGCATGGTTTCCTGCTATTCATTCTTTATCGGTTCTTTGGATAGAATCAGCGGGCAGTTATTAATGTTAGCTGCCATTAAATGTCGCTGGTGTATGCATTTAACGCGAATTGTCTGCCGTTCACTGGCTCGACACGCGTAGTTATAGACAGGAATCAAAAGTGCTTATTTACGATAGATCTCTCCGACAACGTTGCTGATTAGATGAGTTGTGCTGTAGAGCAAGACTGGGCACTAATGGCCCAGTTACCGTGTCTACACCGATGAAGCTTTCAAACACAAAGAAACACAAGTTTCCTGTGCACGAGCGAACTTTGAGGCAACTTTGCCGATAAAATTACGCCTACAAGCCAACAAAGCATGCAATTCCTAGGCAACTTGCCTTCGCTCCTACTTCAGCACTTCTATAACGTGCTGGTAGCAAAGTGGTGAAAATATGGCTGAAGCGCCGGACTGGGCGTGGAGATTTGAATATCCCTCTCTCCCTCTCCATTTAGACGAGGACGGGAGTCACTGCGCCAAGCTGCTGCACGTAGTCTCCCTAAGCCTCCGATTAGCTTTCAGCGCCGCCTTTACATATCACACTTTGAAGAAAGATATAATGAAAGTTACACTTTTCTGTAAAAATTATTACATGAACGCACTAAGAAAAATAATTGAGGTCCACTGGTTAGCCGTGCTCTGGTCGACTGCATTTTTTATGCTTCGCAATCATTCGAGCCGTGGCTATGTATAAAATGCTTGCACATCTGGTTCGAAACCGTACGAATGAAGACAGCCTTCAAGGCGACAGTTATCGGCATGCTCCCGAGGAAACAAGAGGTAGCTGCGAGCCAGCCGTCAATCGCTTCGATCGAGGCTGAAGATACGAGTGGACGTCTGAAAACTGGGAGAAATGAAGCAATGACATTGTCCTATTTTTAATCAACTTCGGCCAATTTCGGGAAATGAGAGCTGCAAGATTGTTTAAATCTTCGCTTCCGCATTCAAAGGCATCGGTCTGGTAAGTCTGGCATAAGGTGTTTGATTACCTTTTCTGGCACCAATTCTACCATCAAAATGTACTCTATAATGCTCACCGCTGTAGATGTATGGCCGGGTCTAGCATTTCAAGCATAGTAGTTTTAAAGTACGGCGTTGCAGTGTGGCAACGTGGCACATGTATGAATTACCGAAACAAGCTGGCGCAATGTTTCTGTCCATTACACCAGCAAATAAAGAAAAGTCAAAGAAAGTTTTGTAACCTATCCATTGTCGCCCTGATGCACCCCGCTACCTTGGGCTCTGCTCCCTCCGACGTTGGTGCTCAAGAGATGCCCGACACTTTCATATCTGTGAATCGTTGGAATAGAGTGGTTATTAATAAATTTGATGTGCAAAGAACTTACCGAGCACATATTGAGCAACGATTTCGTTTCTGTGCTTAAAGGCACGGTCCGTTCTATTCGTTCGCACCTCCGTTACTCCTGTAAACCTGAAACAAGAAGCCTTACGTGTGGCCTGTTCATCCCTTACACAGTAAATGGCCAAGCCAAAGGTGGTGCCAGAATTTCTCAGTCTTCAGCTAGCTTTGCCCTGACGCAAGTTGGCAAACTATGTGCATCTAAGCAATAAAAGAACGTCTCATGTCATGACAACAGCTACGCAGTAATGTATAAAAACACGGAAATTGGACACGTTTCAAATCTTCTTTTATTCCTGCATATCTAGTAGGTTATAACCCCTCCTAATTCGTTGTTACATAGACACGCGTTCCCTGTTCCGGAAACCAATTTACCATGTGGCCTGTGACTCCTGGAAGACGCTGCATTAGCCTAAAACTGCAGTTTTCCATTCGCTAGATGCGGTGGCTCAGTGGTTAGGGCGCTCGACTACTGATCCGGAGTTCCCGGGTTCGAACACGACCGCGGCGGCTGCGTTTTTATGGAGGAAAAACGCTAAGGCGCCCGTGTGCTGTGCGATGTCAGTGCACGTTAAAGATCCCCAGGTGGTCGACATTATTCCGGAGCCCTCCACTACGGCACCTCTTCTTCCTTTCTTCTTTCACTCCCTCCTTTATCCCTTCCCTTACGGCGCGGTTCAGGTGTCCAACGATATATGAGACAGATACTGCGCCATTTTCCTTTCCCCAAAATCTAATTATTATTATCATTCGCTAGACTTTTATTCATGAAAAATAAAGCGAGAATTGCCTCAGACGCTCCCTGTGGATGAAGCAGTTGCTTTCGAAGCCTTTACACAAAGCAGCAAAAAGCTGGTTATGACAAAACAGCCCGTAACGAAGTAATGAATACAACGAATTAAGCGCAATTAACGTAGAACTTTCGAACAAAACCTCTCGCAGCTGATACTTAGCTTAGTAATCTTTAAGAAATATAATGAACCTTTTTTTTTCTATCCAAAGCAGAAAGCAGCTGCTTGTAGAAACCAGCCGAGCATAGGTAGTACGTTCTGTTTCAGATTACGCCTTCTTTATATATGACCGCTGCGGGCAGAGCTTTCCAGAGTAATAACAAAAAATGTTCGGCTTCGCCACCTGTTCGAATTCAGCGTCATGACATCAAGTTGCATGTGTACACATATAGATTACTCTCAACACCAAGCATTACGGTACCCCTTGCAAAGTGTCAAACGCATGTGCACGTGTGAGAACTTCGTTAGGCAGCTACGAACGTTGACCAATCACAACCAACACCTTTGGGAGCTTAGCTCCTTATTGGCTGATGTCGGCTCAAACTTCAGCATTTCTGCACAGTTAGATTGAGACAGGTTATAGGCTAAATGCTCGACTCTCTCGCTCTCGGTGAGGAGTACAGCTGCAGCTATACGTGCCGTGGCACACATGTTTTAGAATCACAGTGAATTAAGCTGTGGCGGAAGGAAATATGGAAGACAGAAGCGATACTTACAGGTGCGTTTCATTGGGGGAGTACTGGTACAAGTACTTTGCGTACTCTCCCTGCCTCTCAGTGAGCGATACACGAGCGCAAAGACAGGGCATTGCATGTCGGAAAGATGCGTTTTTCGAATGGTACACCAAGCAATACAACTTTTTCATGTTATCCATCAGCTGCAAAGAACAAGAATTAAAGTACAGAAAGCTCTCAAAAGGCCAGCAGCGTTTACATACACTGTCTTGCAAGAAGAGAAAAAGTGCAAGTCTGGCTTTATGAGCTCGGTATTGCTTTGAAGGGGGACCCGTGGTGTGCGCAGAGATAAATAGATTGAGCAAATCCGAGCACAAGGCAGTGCAGATTTTAGCCTGGATGTGACGCAAGGAGAAATTGCGCATTAAAACAGCAGTTTAAAAGCCGCCCACACACACAGACACACAAAACACACACACGTGCGCACACGCAGGCTGGTAGGTAGAGAGGTCACGTGACATTGTGACGTCAACAAGGTTCATTAAATAGCTTGACGCCAGCTTTTCCTATTTATGGAGCATCCCCTACGAACCATGGCCAATCCCCCGTCGTGGGTATGTGCCATGCGACCAAGGCAACAACAACAACATCACAACCTACCCGCAGGATTATGAGCTACATGGCCTCCGTGGCGCGTGGCAGTGAAAATAATTCCAACAGTTCAATGCAATTGCCACCTTCACACCATGGGCTGCGCATGAGCCTTTGGGGAGTACACATGAACCGCCATGGCCGTGTTTGAAAAAACCACCTGCCGTGGCAGTGGCGCATCGCTTAACCGCTGCACCACTGCGCAAGCAGGAGGATAACTTCCCGAGATCTATGAATGCGATTTGAGGGTTAAGCACCCTCAATTTTTTTAAGTAGGCCCACCGCTGAAAATGGTGGGTCGTATTATTATAATTCCATATGATAATCCAGTGTAAGTTGTTCGAACATTCTAGAAGTTAATTACTCATGCATACCATATAAGGGCAGTGGAACCGGTGCCAACCGGAGTTCTGGTGGGAAAATCGCAAGAGGAATTAGACACTCTTTAAACATTAGAGAACACAAGACGAAATGCTATCGCATTTTTTTCTTCGAGAATGTGGTGAGCAAGGCCCTAAGTTTTTTTTTTTATCATTTAATACACCTTTTTTTTAGTCTGCAGTTACAGCGCTCGTTTAAATTAGAAGCTGAAAAGGTATCTTACTTCTAGACTGCACTGTTCGCTTGAATTCTCATAGCACACCATTTTTCAAGATATCCACCTCCGCACTTTCGACTAATTTTCTGCGAACAATATGCAACCAAGACCTTGAAGATCGGCACTAGAATCTCCGGTGTGACACGTGTGGCGTTGAGTCAGCTAATGAAGCAGCCGATGACAGTGATAATTAACTTCTCCCCTTCGACCTCCGGTTTCCAAAATCGAAAAAAAAGCACTACGTACCTCTGAGACCATTTACCTCCTTAATTCCGCCGGTTTCTCTGTCTAAATGCAGTCTAAAAAAACACACACACAGTGCTCACCGTAATCCCACGTGTAGTTGGACTTATTCAAGAGCCGTGCATGTGGAAGGATAGGGGGAGTTCTGGGTGGCATTTCAAGATGGCAGCTTTGTCTAAATCAGCTATCTGCTCCCGGTGAAAAACTGCCAGTTCCTTGCGCTCTCTTGAGATTACTTGATATGTTTAATACTACTTCTGCCATGGATTTATAGACTAAAAGGGGATCCTAATACGTTGCATGTTAACACATACAAACCGGTAGCACAGAGAATAAATGTTAGACTTACGAGTGCTATCTTTATCGCGCTTTTCATGGAAGCACCCAATTTGGTGAGTAATATTTTTTTTTTAATTTAAGCTGAAAATGAAACTTGCTCAAGTCTCAACCGGATATTCAAGAACTGCGTCACACCGTGGAGGTCGTGTCGATTGTCGCCGTCTTGCACACGTTATTTTATGAATTGAGTCGAAAATTTGGAGGAAGATATCTCGGCAGGAAAACGGACGTGCTACGAGAATTCTGCCAAGCAAAAAACGTCTAAAACTAGGACTTCGTACGGAGTTTTACAGTAGGAAACAACTTGAAAGAATAGCAGTTGGCAGCTATGTACCACGGTCTGCGACGTCCTTTATTACCCTGCTGGCCAATACCAACTGTAAACGAAAAGAGCTTTTAATGCGAAAGCATTACCATTCCCGTTACGAGAAAAGCCGGCGGCGTGATTGTTCTGGCAGATGATATAAAAAATTTAAGCGAAAGAAATATAGCATGACGTCATCAAGCAGCCGTATGACGCACACAGCAAGCCGAGCTCCGCCGCTCGAGACAATCCTGTGCATGTCGTTCGTCTATATATACTCGCCGCTGGCTGTCCTCTATGGGGCGCCAGTTTTCCCGACATTTGTATTTCCGGACACTTGATTACCGTAACTTAGCTAATGTCGTTCGCTCGGTATTACCATCACGTAACCCCAAATACATACCCGTATTTAATGCGATGTGATGTATCTTCGTGATATATATTTTGGATTCTTTATGATCTAGTAAAGTGATACTGTACTCTTTGCGATCTGCGCGATGTGATATTAACTGTGGTCTTTGTGAAGTGATACTATCCATTCATTTAACATTGTTCTATTCCTTGCATAAGTTCTACGCGTTCTTGTTTCATAAGCAAGTTTGTAATCTATATTTTCTTTGGCTTATGTTCACTGGCATTTTTACGAGTGTTCAGACTGATAACTAACTTGTACACGTTTGTTGTAAATTTCCTTGTACTGACCTCCCTGACAAACTGTTGCCTGCAATTCATGTACTTTTCTCCATTGGACCCATATCGCTAGCCACCGGCTATGGGTCCAAACAGCGTCTGCAAATTTCTTGCAGTACACTAAAGAACAATAAAAAACAACAGAACAAAAAATTGTGACGCAACCGTTTGTCATACAGCGTTCCGTGTGGTGTCATACACGTGTGCGTGTGTCTGGGTGGTGCGGGAGTGTGTGGGTCGGTGTCAGTGAACCCAGGCACAGTAATGCTTTCGCATTCCCGCACGCAAGCAGCCTTAAGTGTATCTGCCGAATTGTTTTTTTCATTACTCACTATATCAAACAAGCCCCAGGAACCAAGATTCTTGAACTTATAATTTCGTCTCGAGGTTAGTTTTCTGTAGAAGAATGGTGAGTTGGGCGAGTTTGATGTAGTTTCATTTTGGCGCTAAATTCAGCGCGGAGGGACGAAGGACAATGAAAGGGGACCAAACAAGCGCTGTCTCGCAACTAAGTTTTATTAAGAAGGAACGCAAATATATACATACAGAAAAACGGCATAGGGGCGATAGGCACGTAGTACAAAGATAGCGTAGAAGGCACTATCACCTCCAAAGTTCGAAAACCAAATACACTGCGCCACGGATCAAAAAGGTGACACGTCACGAGGCATCTAAAAATCATATCTCTCTTTCAAATAACGTGACCGATGGAGTGCTAACGCAGACATCTTTTTTTTTCTTTTAACAAGAAAACAAGGCAACAAGAAAAGTTCTAACAACGAACTATTACTCTGGCGCGCCACCGCAGTGGCTCAGTGGTTATGGCGCTCGGCTGCTGGCCCTAAAGACGCGGGTTCGATCCCGGCCGCGGCGGTCGAATTTCGATGGAGGCGAAATTCTAGAGGCCCGTGTACTGTGCGATGTCAGTGCACGTTAATGAACCCCAGGTGGTCGAAATTTACGGAGCCCTTCACTATGGCGTTCCTCATAGCCCGAGTCGCTTTGGGACGTTAAACCCCATACACCACCACCTATTTTTCTGTCGCGAAGAGATTCTGTGCGACGGTCCTTAACGTAGGCAGATTTACAGTGCAGATACTTATCGGACTATAAGTATGCACGCTAACGGCAGTGACTGATGTGCTCATTTTAGGTTATTATATGGCGCTTTCACCCGGCACTTGCTTCTTCAGTTGGTGCCCGCTTAGCTCGCAAGAACTTCGCACAAAAGCGGCCCTCATGCAATATACCATGATGTTGCGAACATTGATTTCTGGTTTTCCTTGGCTATAACTAGGGACAATAGCACTTTAAGACGTGAGGCAGACTAAGGTAACAGCCATACCTTCGCAGCA
>JARKHS020000919.1:0-91431 GCA_030143305.2 Amblyomma americanum | reverse complement strand
TATCTAAGAGAGTGATTGTACTGAAGCAGTTTGATTGCCCGTCATCTTTATTGTGATGAAGGTTACCTGTAGTTGAAAGCTAGAGACACGTGCTGAGGCATAGTTGTATGGTTGGGGGGAGGGGGGGGAGAAGCAGAGGGATGATGATAGAATAGTCCTTGCCCACTCCCAACAATTAGATAAGCCTGCATATGTTCCTGTAGCAAGTGTTAGCCTGTATTTATTATGTTCCTGTAGCAAGTGTTAGCCTGTATTTATAAAGTTCGCTGCAAACTTTGCAGTGAAGCTCAGAGTAGGCATGTCCCAGGAGTCGATCAGTTTCTCAAAAAGGAGCTTTAAGTTAGGGAAGTTGATGAAGGATGATTATGAATTTGTATGGCGCAAGGGCATCTATGACCAAAGAGCACCATGGCACAAGGTATTTTCGACTTCTCAAGGTGGGGTAAAATACCCATTTCCCAAGCATTTCACCCTAAATAAGCTGAGCACCATGCCAGGGGAAAGCTTGTACCCATTGTATCACCGGTGGGCACCCGGAGGCACTGGGGATCGAACACCACCCTACACCTCCTGTATGTGAGGGAGATGCTCAATCATTTGGCCACTGCTGCGGTTCAATTAAGGTAGTAAACTTAAACCTAGGTGGTTTTCGGGGTCATCATGCCACTTTGTGAACCATGGGGAAATGCAATCAGAGAAGCTCACCTAGGAATTTAATATTAGTAAGACTCCTAGCTTCCAGAGATTCTGCAAAAAATCAAGGATTTAAGCATTTTTCACAGAATTTAGTGTCAGCAGCCAAATTCTCATTTTTTGATAAGGTTGCTGTTATAGGCACCAGTAGGAATGACAGAATGATAAGAAAATTACTAATTTCCGTTATTTGAATGAATGCAACACAATGGAGAGTTTGAGACCTCAGGAAAGGTTTTAGAAATTACAATTATAATGAAATCCCAAAGCATTCAGGCCAGCCATAGCCAAAGGAATGTAAGGTTTCTATCAAAAATAAGGTTGGAGTTTGCAAGCATGCCTGAAATTGGCCAAGGATTGCCAGACCTAGCTGGTGAGTGGCATTATGTGCACCTGAAACTGCTCAAGAACTGAAATCCAGTGACGGAGACCTGATTTCGATGTCCCATCTTTCTGGGCTGCAATGCAATGAAGAAGTGGCCTCAACACTCTCTAGATATGTTTTTGTATTTCTTCCTCCTGTTTTCAAAAATGTAATTAGCTTCACTATGTCTCAGTTAGTTCTATTATGGGAAAAGAACTGAAGCCTTATTAGGTATTGAAGTAGGACTTTTTCCTGGGCTAGTTGGTCCTTTTTGACATAAGTGAAGCAGTTCAGTGCTCTTTCCTGTCCCTTCTTCATTTCGCCTTTGGGCTTCTTCTTTCACGCTGCTTCACTTATGTCATAATTAGGTAATTCTTATAGGGCGTCAAGACACATTTTGTTTTCAGTCGAAATGGAGCTGTAGCCAAAGACCAACCACACAAATCTACGCTATTTTTATTGTTATTAAGACACATCATGAAATAAAAATGTTTAATTATGTCAAAGTACCATAATTATGAATTAGGTGACATTATTATTCACAAAAATTGATATGTTTGACCCAGCCATGAAAAAAATAGTATAGCTCTATAGTTTAGTTCATCCTGAATTGAACAATATAAGAATAATTGAACCATAAAATCATAACAAAAACTTCCATAAGGCTTAGTCATGCATGTTGGCAGCGGAGAAAATTGCAGTTGAAATATATGCGCCAGCCAGTTGGTGGTGGTTGCAGAGGCCTCAGAAAATGGCAGAATACGGATGTTCTGAAAAGATCTCATAATAGAAATCCTTATTATTATTCTATTTCATAATAGAGAGTATTACCAGAATGTAACGAAGAGTGCCAACTTTTGAACAAGACCAAGATTGTGGCCATAGGAGATGCAGTTGCGAGAAGCAAAGGGTGCAAAGTTCTGCTGCTTTTTTTTCCGAGGTGTCAAATTTATGAATTTTTTAGTAGCTGGAGTTCGCTTTAGAGCTTGAAGCTTTGTAGATAGATGCTTTAGGGTATATTGAACCTCAGTATGCCATTTCTGAAAGATCTAAATCTAAAATTATCCTGGAGTTTAAGTTGAGCCGTTTGTACAACTAGCCGAATCCCACTGCAATGAATTCACGGGGTCCGCGAAATGTTTTGCCGAAGCGAAACTTCATTGTTGGGGAATTGGACCAAAACAATGAGAAATTGGACTGGATAATTAATTAATTAGAAATAATGACTACCAAAGTTCTGTCAGCTTTGCTCTTTTGTCATTGCCATTGCATTGTGGCATGAATTTCTTATGTTATTCCAGAAATTTCTAAAAGTGGATGTATTTGCATCATAAAAGCATTTGGTGCTTTGGCTCTAAAAATGTATACCATTTTTTTTATCCCTGCTCACGTTTATATAAAAGCGGCTATTTTTGTCTCAGAATTTGAATTGAGAGAGTGCTGCCTGGAGGCATTTCTATGTTGATGTGCCATGTGTGCACTTGCATCACAATGCGTACGTCAGATAGGGGTCATGAACCTTTGAATTGATGTTGTGAATGATGTGGCAGGAATGCGGCTGCTATGATTCTTCGAACGCACTTTGTGGCACGTGGCATGATGTCAGGATGGTGTGAAAGGAACAAGGACAAGAGAGGCACAAGAACACAATAGGACAGGTGCCTCTCTTATCCTTGTTCTTTCCGCGCTGTCCTGACATCAGCTACAACTATGAACCAACTAGCCCAAGCCAAAGTACTACGTGGCATGAACATGCCCTGCTACTGATTATTCGAATGCGCTTTGTGGCATGTGGCATGAGCACGCCTGCTGCATGTCGTTCTGTTGGGACTCCGCCTAGAACCGGCATCACTCTGCCATTTACAGAGCGGTGCATTTACGCCAAAAAGAAAAGTAAAAAATTCCTTTCTACGATGCTCGTCTATGGAGCAAAAGTGAGGGTAGTGCACTCACGCCGGTAGCGGATTCCTCCTGCAATGCGCCACTTTCTTGGTGTTGCTTGCCTCCGATTCTGCAGGGAATGTCTGTGGCTCCTCTGAAAGTGCTGACTGACTTTGGTACCTGTTTTTGATGAAAAGAAAAAAAGAAATAGCTTTATCGCAAAAGCTTCATTGAAGCAGAAGCCAGCCCTGTAAATTGTTCATTGTGAGGGAAATAACGGCATTGCTTTATATAGTTTGCTGACAGGGAATTGGAAATACTTTGTTGTGGCAGAAATTTTGTTGCAGCATTCGTTGTGGCGTGATCAGACTGCATATGTTCTGTTTGCTCTCAATGATTAGATATGCCAGCTTTTTTTTATGTTTCACTGTGTGACCTATAGCTTGTGTTCTGCGACAATCCTCCTAACCCATCGTTCTCTTTCTCAATTCCCTTTTCTTTTTCTTTCTCTAGCGCTTGTGGTCCCTGGGGTTCCGTTGTCCTTCCTGCATTCAGTCGGTGGTCTGGCCAACCGTAACATTTGGCCGCAATGTGGTAGCTGTGGCTCCTCCACACTCGGGCAAAACACTCGCCTACCTCATACCGCTGATGTCGCAAGTGCAGACTGATTCCGCATACGAGGAGCTGTGTGACGACGTTGGAGTGAGTACAGCGGATTTTTCTGAACAATGCTCAAATCTAGAGCTCTGCGAGGTGATCTGACTGATAAAGTAAAGTTCCTTGAAGTGGCTCATTCACAGACAAGCCAGAGTGAAAGGACACGTGGCTTTTGTTTGCATTGAAAGTGCAGCGGGATTTTCTCAAAATAGCAGTGCTTTTGAGGCTCCTGAAGATTGCAAGATGTTTTGTGACCTATACTCACGCAGCCTATGCTCTTCTGAAACCAAAACTATATATTTGAAAAACATTAATGCTATGGGGTTGTAATGGCAGAGCCTTGAGACAGACGCTAAAATGGGTCACCGGCGTGACCTAAGTGGGAGCTTGTGAAGAGGCTCCCAAAACAGACAGTGCACATTGCTGGTATGAAACGACTCACACCTTTACTTCACTCAGAGGCAGGGTATTGCTTTTGCCTTTCTTGCTTCTTTCCCATGCAGCATGGCGCCATTGAGAGGGCGCTCATGGAGTCTGTTGAATTTGCTAGTTTGGGGGAATCATCACAGTTAATGGCTTTCGAATTTGCATATTTACAGAATGCCAAGCAATGCCGTACCATACATTGACCCTTCGAGTGTTTCAGTCTTAGGCACATAACTTCTCATTCACAGTGCCTCAGCGATTGGCTCAGGTGTCCAGCTTAGCATTTGTGCATGACATTGCTGTGCTACTCTACGAACACTGTATGCGTGCTCATGAATGGTGCATTGCTTGCATTGCAGCCCTTGGTCCTAGTACTGACATCCACCTGGAAGGGAGCCCAGCGCATCTACGAGCAGGTCAAGTTGTTGTCTCCCAAAACTAAGGGTCCTACCTGCTGCACCCTCTATGCTGCCGGCTCGGAGTGTGGAAAAGAGGTGACTGTTGGGGCTGCACAAGTGGCAGAGTTTTGCAGTTGAATCAAACAAGCATTCAGAAAAGGTGGTATCAAATGTGCAGTGAGGTTTGGGAATGGATTGTTAGTCCATCCCGATCACTAGTCAATAACTTGTGTTTCCTCTTCTTTTGGAGAGGACATACAGTGATTACTGAATTCATTGTCAATCTACATTCCTTGAAAGGTTCTTGTAAGATACTGTTCCATGTTTAAATTGCCATATACCATTGACAGAAAGTGATTTTGTTCGTGGGATTCTTCTGCTACATCTAGTGCCACTGCTGCAAGCAGTCAATGATGACTCAATAGAGGGGCCATTTCACAGAATGGCCATCAGCTATACTCTACATAAATTGGTGTTGGTATATTACTCTTTGCTTAGGTGCCTATTGTCAATGGCGTCGACATCCTGGTGGCCACCCCGCACAGCTTTCTACGCTACCTGAACAAATACGAGCGACTCATCCTGAACCTGAACCGGTGCTGCCACCTGGTCCTGGACGATGGTGACAGACTGTTGGACAAATACAAAACGGAGGTGTGGCTTGTCATGACAACGCTGGAACCAGCGAATTACTGAAAATTGTTGACTGTGGTTAGAATAGAACAAAACTCGATGGCGTCGCCAAAGTCAAGCTCACCTAAGGAGAGAGGAGAGAAAGAGAGGGAGAGAGAGAGAGCAGAGGTGGCTTGCACGACGCAAATAAGACAGTCTTATTTCCAGTCTAATCTCATTCATGATGTAACACCTCTCTTGCTTTTGAGAAAAGGAAAGGCACATAGCTAGTTCACTTTGTTGGTGGGTGCAACGCACCAGGAACCCTGACTAAAACTTTGGGTTACCAAGCCCTTAGTTGGCATGTGCTTGAGGTGTCCACCAAAAAAGTGAACTAACTATGCGATTTTCCTTTTCTAAATACCGAGAGAGGGTTTAGACTGCCCGGCTTAGGCTTTGGACTGCCATCTGCAAAATCCGTGATTGGGACTATAAGTGCTACGCACTAAAAAAGCCATTCGCAGTTAGTACTGCTTCACTTGACGATATTTGAAGTAATACTCACAACAACAACACACTAGAATTTTTGAAAGTCTTCTGAGCCTCATTAGGGCACCTATGAATGTCCTGTAGCCTTGGTTGATGGAACCATGACAGACAATGGAAGTGGAAAATGTAGCCGTTAAATGCATTCCTGCATGAAAACTGCAAGAAACCATCTAATTCTTTCAGATGCTCCCACAGTGAGAAAATCTGACAAGACATTATAACTGGTGTCCCAAATATAACGAACTGAGAACCAATTGTTTTTTTCTTCTGAAACCAAATTAGCTTCCAAATGGTTTCATGAGTTTTAGTTGAGACTTACGCGAACAGATAACTGTTTCATTTGGCAGTTTGGTACCATTTTTAGTTAGACTGTGATTGACATTAATTCAAGTTTATTTGGGATGGCTGTGCAGGTCGTAATGGTGATGAGGGAATTCTTGCGAAGCCGGAAGAAGAAGCACTTGCGTTCCTTCCGATCCCCACAAATCCTTGTCTGCTCAACCACGTGGACTAACAACCTACGCATGTTTCTGCATTCGCCTGAAGCAATCCCCAACCCTTTGGTCATGTTCTCATCATTTTTGGAGGCCGCCGTGTACGCGCAGGTGCCGACAGTTGCCCACTACGTCGACCCAGATGCACGCAGCGAGGCTCTGCTTGGTGAGCATATTACCTTCTCTTTGAGGGTGGAAATTTTTCGTGCCCGTATATAGCTATACGTGGCATTACAACTTAGCTTAACGAGAAGTGCTGCAGGTGCTTTGAGCAGTTTCAAAATGATGATGATGATGTTCTTCGCAGCAGGTATGACTGCAGCATCGTCATCTTCAAGTTTTACTTCTGCTTTCATGATGGCAACATCTGTTGGCCAGAAATGCAACAGCGCTTACGCTATAATATCGCTTTTTTGATGTTACTAGTATTTCCTGCAAGATTATGTCATTTGGTGGCACTTCCAACTTTTCTGCGACACGGGGCCCTTAACGCTGTCGCATTGAAAAAGGCAGGCAGAGGAGCATGCAACACAATTATTGACAACAATGGTGTTTTATTGCTGCAGTGCAATAAGTAATGGGGAGAGCATTTAGAGAAGAGAAACATCTAATTTGCTGCCCATAATCATGCAGCGAATTTCGTTTTTGAGTAATGATCAGCCATTCCTGACATACCAGGTGAACTTCTAAGAAGCTGTCACCCCATGGGAATACAAAGTCCATTGCACTTGGTGAGACAGCTGAAGCCTATGAAATGTACAGAAAATAGGATCTTTTCGCACACCGTGTCAATTTAATTCCTTTGCAGGGATATACGGTACCTGAAAAGATAAAACTGGTCTGGTAACTACTGTCTCGCACCTTTCTGTGTGTTAAAAGTTTAGGCATTACTTTTCTTTTGCAAGTTTTTCTCGTGTACGAGTGTTTATTCCATCACTGGGACAAATCAGCAGTCGCTAGTGCCTATGTTCTGTGTTTCTCTGTCCTGATCCTGTCATTTACGCAGTGCCGCTTCGAATGTGGGTTAGTGAGGTTCTCTGGTTGTCTATAAAAGTCTGCAGAGTTTTTTATGCTCTACTGAGGGAATTCCCATAAACTAGGCATATCTTTGGAGGGGCCAAGACAGCTTCAGTTTTTACATGTTTTGAGCTGTAATGAGGTTGTTTGTGCACTCCCAGGCATCGATTTACTTATAAATGCATGGGCACCACTTATTCTCGGAAGCTAGCTTGCACATTGTACTATTGGAGGATATGTTCATGCTTTGCAGTTACCAAAGTGTGAGTTGATAGCAGAAGGTATCAAAGCTTACACTTATCACAGTGCACCGATCAGAGAACTTAGTACAGTTAATTTGATCAGTATGGTTTGACAGATCCTCAAATGTCGATAACTTGTGTGGGCTAACTGATCATTGTGTAGTCATGATGGCTGCTTTCTGGAGGTTTGCATATGGGTGTTCAATTTTCGAAAAACTCTTCAAATTTGTGTCTGCGTCAGCAAGGTGAATTTACAGTTAGTGTCCCTCTGTATTTTTTTTTAAACAGCAATCCTGAAACAACATTGCGGTCAAAAGGTGGTGGTGACAACGGCTAAGAGAGAGGTGGCCATTGCTGCACAGCAGTTGCTTTCATCATCCGGTGTGCATTCCCTCCTGGTTCACGATGAGCTGACGCTGGCTGCTATCCAGGGTGACTTTTCATGAATGCTCCTTGTCATTAAATTTTGAACTTCGCTACTCATGACATTCCTGTTCATTGCAACATAAATTAATTTGTGGCATCTTACAACTTACTCCTGTACGCATCAGGTTCGGCTTTAGCTCGTGAAGCGTATGAGAAATAAAAATTTTCTGCGCATAGAAGCCCATTTAATTATCTTTTGGTTAGTGAAATTGCACAAGGAAACAGTTTGTGGAGGAGTTTAACATAACTGTATTCATGTGGGACGTAAAAACTCCGTTTAAAAAAGCCCTGAAACACCTGTTATTGATGCTGCCACTTTTTTGAGTGTGAACCTTTTTCACTCATTTTGGCATTGGCTGGCATACTGGAAGATACAGAAGCAAGGTTGGGTTGCAGCAGGTGAAGCATATAGAGCATGCAGACAGTGCTATTCTCTAATTTTTGTTGTTTGGACAGCATGCATTGATGTATGTAGCCTATCCTTTACCGCAAGGAGCCTCCCCAGGGGCGGAATTTCATCTTAGTGATGCTATGAAAACCACCCCCACACTGTAGATCCTATGAGGAATAATGATAAACTGAAACAGTTGCAGCAAATCGTGCATGACCATTTCAAGGAGTCCCTGTAGTGTGTAACTGCAATGTCGTAAAGGAAGAAACTATTCAAGAATATAACTGTGCTCAGCAATTTTTAATGATTTAATTAACGAAATAATGGCACAGATCAAGTGACAGGACAGCAGGAGAGTACAAACACACACAAGCGCCTTGTGTGTGTTTGTACTTTCCTGCTGTCCTGTCACTTGATCTGCGCCATTATTCCGTTAAGCATGTCTGACCAACTTGCCCAATCCTTTACGCTTTTTAATGATTTAATTTATTGCTTTGCTTCCAGCAGAAATTAAGCACTTATCCTTAGGTAAGCAAGGTCTCATTTTGAATTGCAGGAGTGTCAAGTGAGTGGACATCTGCACACCCCGAGGGCAGGTCGCCTGTTCTGGTGGTCCAAGATAGCGTGCTGCTTTTGGCCGACATTCGTGATGCCTCCGTTCTCGTCCATTATGACATACCGGAGTTGTCAGAGTTCAGCTTTGGACTTCGCTACTCCTGTATTGCCGACCGCATGCGCTCATTCAGAGACAAGGCAAGTTTTGAATGTGCTTCTGCAGTGTAGTGAAAGGGAAAACGTTTTGTACATTGCTGTTCAACAGGTGTATACTGCTAACTTAATTTGCTTTAGTTTCTGTTAGTTCTTTTAATTTTAACTAGCAATTACTGATACAGTAACAGTGGCATGGTGTCTGAGCTGCTTTAGCGAGAGATGAATATTTTATTTTAAATCTTGTCTTTAAGGCAAAAACTAAGTTAGGTACCAGTGAATGCATTGTAAAATAATTAGAGCTGTATCAGAAGGGCATGCAAGTTTTGTTGTACTAGTAGTAGAGGCATTGGTGCAATACTACTTGGTTATACAGTTGAAAACTAGCTATAGTGCACACTATTTGGTCAGGAAATGTACTCTGGCTGTAGTCAGAACACACACTTTGTCAGCCCTTGTGTATGCTGCAGCTTTTTTGCTCTCAAATTCAGCCAGAAATTTCGCATTGTTCACGAATTTATGCTGGAAAAAAAAAATGAAATATAGCAATGGAATGGACTTGATTACACCATTTTTCTTGTTTCCTTTTTTTTTTTAACACATAGCAGGGCAACGTTCAAACCATTCTTGAAAGCTTTGCCTCATGGGTTAATCTGTTCATAATTCAGTTTGGCTTGAAACATTTCTTACACAGAGCACATGAAAGGAACATTTGGGTCTTTACAAATTTGTTTTTGGCTGTGACAACTGCTAATCTTAGAATAGCATGCTTCAGTGCTGTTTTTCTTATCACTTCTACCGTTTGTTTGAACATTGCCATCCTTGAATTTGCAGAGGATGCCTTATACTTTTTTCTTAGATGTGACTAAAAGAAGTGAAAGGATGTATTGAAATAGATTAGTTAGTGCGACTAATGCAGTTTGAAACATTGCCAGTCAGTGGCATTCAGTTGCCGTGACTATGAGTGCACAGTTAATATCTTTTTCTAGGTTTCGATAATGGCTTTCAGGATCTGGCTGGAAACCATAGAACCATTGAACCATTATCTGAACTGTAGAATGATTATCTGCAGCTTCAGGAGTGTCCGTATTTCTCCTGGGTACCTTGCTGCATGTAGAAAAAAGGTTGATTTAATCAAAAGTGGCGTTTGAGTTAAATGGCTTTAGGATGCACTGAAAGGTTAGCCAGCTAGTGAGAGTTCTGAAATTTGTTCGAGTTAACTGAACATTAAAATCGTGCGAGTTTAAATTACTGCAAGCTGATACATCCTCGCATTTAAGAACCTGTTATGAAGTTAAAGCCTCCGGTCAGTTATAAAAGTTAAAATCTTGTTTCTGCTTGTTTTGTTTCAGGAAAATACTTCTTGTGCGTCTGATGGACCAGCGTCTTATGTGGTAATAACAAGAGATGACGGAAACCGTTCTCTACAGCTTGTGGAGTTCCTGAGAAGGTTGGTCACCAAGATACCGGACGAACTGCAGCAGCTTGCCGCTCAGGAGCGCACTGTGAGTTCAATAAGACTTGTCAGCAGAGTTCCTTTTTTGCGTTCTTTAGTTTCTCCGCACTCTCTTGGAGCAGGCATGGAGCAGTCCTTCTGAATTGTGTTGTTTTATGTTTTTCATTGTGCCATAGTTATATAGATGCTGAAACAATCTGCAGTTTCGCGCAGGCCTGCATAAAGTTGAATGTGGACGAGAACATTGATGTCCAGTCTGAATTGAAATCTGCATCGCATCACAACTTTTGTTCTTTTTATAACAAAAGCTGTGTCAAAAGTCAAGAAGCAAAGGATACTTGAAATTTGTGTTAGTGAAATTGTATAGAATTGGTAGTATAGTCCTTGTAGATGCTTGTGTAAACCCAAAAGTAACGTTCAACGATGTCGGAAGGGAACAGCAGTTTACAACTGATAGCAAGGCGCCACTTGAAGTGCTAAGGGATTATGTGTACTTAAAGCAGGTAGCAACTACAAATCCGGACGACGATAGTGAAATAACTTTTGGAATAAGAATGGGGTGGGTGGAGCACATCTGTCAGGTTCTATCAGACCATGAATGGCAGTCTATCAATATCCCTCAAAGGAAAAGTATATAACAGCTGTATCTTGATAATCCATAACAGCGCGACAGACGGGACAGAGAAGAGAAGACACAACACATAGCGCTCTATGTTGTGTCCTCTCTTTTCTCTGTCCCATCTGTCGCGCTGTTATGAATTATTGTGAGCACCAACTCGCCCAACAAATGATATTGGTAGCTGTATCTTACCTGCACTCACCTAAGAGGAAGAAAAGGGGGCTAGCAAAAAGGTTCAGCTTAAATTGGGAACAACGCAGTGAGCCATTGAAAGGAAAATGATAGGTGTAATGTTCAGAGACCGGAAGCGGGCGGAGCGGTTGAGGGAACAAATGCAAGTTAATGACATCCTAGTAGAAATCAAGAAGAAATGGGTTTGGCCAAGGCATGTAATGTGAAGACAAGATAACTGATGGTCAATAAGTGAAACGAAATGGATACCAAGAGAAGGTAAGTGTAGCAGGGGGCAGCAGAGAGTTGGGTGGGTGGATGAAATTAAAAAGTTTGCAGGGATAGGGTGGCGAGAGATATGGCAAGGCCTTTTTATCTAGCAGCGGGTGTAGTCAGGCTGAGGATGACGACTTGCAATTTTTGCTGATGGGATTGCGTAGAATTTGCAGTATAATGGGATTGCGTAGAATTTGCAGCATACTCCTTATACATGCTTGCATATTTCATTGTTCCACAACTCCAGCCACCATTCACTGCACACCAGGAACATGGGTTGTGGCAGGAGTATCAATAATACTAGTTGCTTTGTTTTATCTAAACATTCATGGGAATGTTTGTGTGGAGGCGTGCACTTTTAATTGGCATTTGTATTGATGGGACCCCCCCTCCATTTCAGAGGGTCTCAACTGATGCCAAGCTGGCGCTGTGCCCAAACCTCAAGGCCTTTGGCCACTGCGAAGGGCAGAAACACTGCTCCTTCCGCCACCAGATCTTGCCTCAGGTGGATCACTCACCACTCTGGCATGACCTGCCTTCTGTGGGCACGGTCCGTATAAAGATCATCAAGGTGATGAGTGCGTCGCACTTTTATGCACGGATTCTGCAGCACTGGGAACCCGGATTGGCTGACGGTGAGATGGGCTTGAAGAGTAAAACTCGGTTTTTGTTACTAGAGTGCCCCATAAGGTGTATTTTATTTCAACAGCGGTTAAAGGGGGATGTTGCTTTCAACAAATATTTTTATTTCTTGTATTTACACAAAATTTTTGAGCATATTAGAAATAACTTTATGACTACTCTCGCAAAATTTCACTGCTATGTCTCTTGAAATTGTTCTCTAATATATATTTTCCCTCTGAATATGGTAAAAAGCTCAAGAATGAAGAAAATGTTGCAGAAAGCTGGTTCAACATTCATTGTGCTTCTGCTGCCGTGCTACAGGTCTAGATGTTTTTAGCATTTTTTCTTTTCTCCAAGCACCAATTCTTGTTCTGAATTTTTATGATGCAGCGTTCATTCACATATCCAGAGTGAGGAGCTAATTTCGTACTAGAAAATTAAAATTCATAAATTTGGAAAACAAATGATGCCTTGGTCTGCAGTATGGCCCTAGGAATGCAACAAAGCAAACAAGGTCAAAACTAATAAAGTAGTTGTGAAGAAATCTGGTTCACAAGGTGAGCATCTAGTCACAATAGCAAAATGAAGAAAAACTGATTGTTCAAGTGTTTCCTCACAATGTACAACTGTTCAACTCACAATGTTCACCAAAAAGTTTTTAGAGCGAGAGCTCTAATCCTTGGGGTACAACTTCCAGTTTCGATGTGGATGAGACAAAGACCTTCAATGCCTCACAAGGTCAAACCAAACAACTGCGTGGTGGTATGGTCCAACCCATGGTAGTGTGACCTTGATTGTGGTGGCTCACTGGTTATGGCACTTGGCTACTGACCCGAAAGACGCAGGTTCGATCCCGGCCGTGGCGCTCGAATTTCGATGGAGGTAGAATTCTAGATGGCCGTGTACTGTGCGATGTCGGTGCATGTTAAAGCACCCCAGATGGTCGAAATTTCCGGAAGCCTTCACTACGGCATCCCTCATTGCCATAGTCGCCTTGGGACGTTAAACCCAAATAAATCGTATGACTATAATCATTGAGTACCGACTTTGACCCCTGACATTGGAATTTGATTTGAGACAGTGGGCACCACCACAATGACCTTCAATGCCTCATAAGATCAAACCAAACTTAACTGCATGATGGTATGGCCCAAGCTATGGTAGTATGACCATGTGATCATATGACTATGACAACTGGGCACCTGATAACCTTGACCTTGACATTTGATTTGAGACAGTGAGACCATGCTTAATTTCGCTCGTATAACTAGGTTTAAGCCACATTGAATCCCATTTTTTTAAAAGTACTTCCTGGTCAATTTCAGCAATGAAACTTACGGGCAGCATAAATAACGTGGCATAAAAGCAGATACAACAATTATCAAAAAAATCGCTTTTTTGGGCCCTTTTTTGTGATTTCAAAGCTGGATATCCCCTTAGGGACGTTTCCCAATTCTGCGCCATCGTTGGCATAACATAGAGGAGGAATGAGAAGCTAAGGCCAGTGGCGCCGTTCATCGCGGCATGAATGTGTGGTGTTATTTATGTGCAGCGGTACAAAAGAGTGCTTGTGCTATTCGAGCTTCTGTGCAGAGAGGGCACCACTGTGTAGACTGGTGAACGGTGACCTCAGCAGTGCAGACAGCTGTCACAGGATGTCACATTACATGGGCGTCACAACCATAAGAAGTTTTTCTTTAGATTTTTATTCATTACTGGTTTTCGGGTGACGTTTAAGGAAGGTTCACCTGCAAAATTTTTTGTGTTACTCAAGTGGAGAGTCGTGTTATGGGAATTTCAAGTAATAAGATCCTGCTGCCTGCCTGATGCTGCTGCTTTTCGTGAGCACTTGCTGCTAATGCATTGCTCACACAACTTCTGCAGATGCACTCATGAGCTTATGTCGGAGACTAGATTGTGGTTGTTCATGTTAATTTTTTTTGCTTTATTTTTGTTGCATGATAGGTCTGCTGTCCTGACCTTGCAAGTTTCATGCAACTGTTACCAGTGCTTCCATGCACTAATGTCTGCTCCTGCCTATATGACATGCCAACTTGTGTGCTAAGCGTTCTAGCTGTTTAAGAGTGCACATTTTGGGCTGTTTGAGATTTTAGGCTCTTTAAAATGGATTGAGCAGTATTTTGTTTGGTCAAAATATGATCATGAGTGTGCGCCGTGCATGCTGCATTTGTTCTCTCAAGATGTCCTAACCTCTGATTCAACTTTCTCCCTTTTTCTCTCCTTTTTCTTTAGTGCTGGCTAATTTTAATTGTACTTAAATCCTGATCCTGTAGTCTCATTTTGGCTTTAAATCTCAAGCGTTTATTTGAAGCTTGTTCTGAAGCTAAAAATAGATTTTTGAAGTTGCAATTGAGATAATATATAGTGCTTCTATCAATTTCTGTGTCTTTGCTTCAGGGGACAAGGTTGAAGTCAGAAATCTGGAGGAGACTGTGTTGAATCTCGGCAGCTACCTCACACAGCCGGGAAACTGCAAACGCCTGGAGGAAAAAGCTGTGCCCATGCCTGGCCAAGTATTTGCTCTGCAATGCACCGCTGACCACTTTCAAAGAGTTTTGGTGAGAATATATTGCCACTGTCCCAGCCGTCCTTTCACGCTGGTCTAATGTGATTAGCTCACAGAAAGTCAGTCAGCTAAATGATTCAAAATATGCCTAAGCTGGGGCTGCCACTCCAAGTCTTCATAGCTTCTAAGCATGAAATTTCCAAAAATGTGGCCACCCATTCAGCATTCATCATGAATTGTAGAAATGCACCCATGCTGTAGTTATTGGCCATTTTGTAATATCCACTCTTATTGCTATCTAGGGACTGAATCTGCAAGTCACTGCCGCCACTGCTAATTGCATGGTGAGTTAATTGAGTGAGGTATAGCAATAGTAAAAATGGGCATTTGAACTGTATATTAGACAACGACTCATCTCTCATAGTCATATCTTATTATTGGCGGCTTTTGTGAACGAAATTCTGCAGAGATAGATTCTGTGGAAGTTAACTGAGCTCCAAGATTTTAACCTTATGGTACGAGAGTGTCAAAACAAAAAAAAACTTGAACTGTCCAGGGCTTCAGTAGCCTTTAGCAGTTTGCTTGGAAGCTAGCAGTGCAAAATTTCAAAATAAAGAGAATACATGAAATATTTCTTTTTAGTGCAGGATCAGAGAGCAGCTCGTGTTTCCTTGCATGCCCTGGAGATGCAAAGAGAAACAAATATCACCAATTTTAGCCCACTTAACCGCAGCTACAACAACCGCGGTTAACATCACCTGTCTACAGGGGTTCAGGTACAGTTGTGCCCAATGTGACTAGCAACGCACCCAGTGTGAACTAACCGAGGTATTTGCTTTAACGTAAGTCTGCGTGACTTCACACAAAGTAGACAGTTTGTGCAGGTATTCAGTGTACTTAGCTCTTTGGGCTGACATGTAGCTGTGTCAATTTCCAGCACCACTGTGTTCGCACTGCTTCGAGAACGAAGCTCTTGCCACACCACTTGGAGTGCAGCTTGTGTTGACCACAATAGTACGTAATACGCCCAGATTGGCTAGCAAGTTGAGGTCGACGTTGTTGGTAAGCAGTCATTATTCATGTGAGCGACAGCAAGCAAGGAAAATTCTGTGTACGGTACAAGGCAAAAGATACACAATCACAGAAGCGTATGACAGCGGCGGAAGGTCAGGATTGAATATGCGCTGCTTGATAGCTTTGATGAAAACTTGTGCAGTGAAGCTGTGTTACCTGTCAAAAGGAAGATGACTAGCTACAGCACATTCAGGCTTATGTAAATTTTACTTTGTTTTTAGATCAACGCTGACAAAACTATTGCAATAAAATTGCACTATTTTCCAATGCATCTTCTGTGGACAGCTTGTGGACGGTACTTACATGCTAGAGAGTTGAATGACATGCCTGTCCTGGGGCAGCACAAAATTTTTTTTTTCAGCTACACACAAACACACCTGTAAAGTTCGGAACCGAAATTCTAAATTGACAGTGTGTGGCCTTTTCAGGTGACTTCAGTTGCACCAGGTGACCGTGCACCGGCTAGGGTGACTGTGACGCACATGGACTTCGGGGGCCAGTCCACTGTGGCCGCCAATAAACTCATTCCACTGCCACCAAAGCTCAGTCAAGTGCGGCCTCAGGCAGTTGAAGTGTACTGCTGTGGAATCAAGCCCCCAGACGGCGATGTCAGCTGGAGTTTCCAAGCAGATTTCAGGGTGCATAGCCTTTTCTTCAAGAAGGAACTTGTGGGCAAGGTAAGGGTTTTTTTTTGTTTTTCTCATTATTCTCTGCTCATCTCTAATAACACAGACTGCTTCAAGATAGTGTATTCCACGGATATTGATGAGTGAATCCAATCAAACCAGAGTGAACCCCATAGTACTGTGCTGAACTTGATAGGGGCAGTGAGGTGAGGAAGGCTGGAGAGCAGCAGGTGCTGGCGAGACAGAAGCCACAGAAATCTTGAGCCCTAAATTTGAAAACAAAAATTGGAGGAAACACTTAAGCTCCGTCTTAAGGGTATGACACGATAGCATAGTGGGTTAATTTTCATATATGAAGAATGTCATTCTCTTCTTTAGATTCATATATTCCTGGGAGTCCTCATACCCTTCCTGGTGCAGTGATGCAGCAGTTAAGCGATGCATCACTGGCCTACGATGGTAGCTGCTTCCAGCTGTGAGCCTTGGCACAGGTTGATCTTTCCGAGCAACCAATCAATAATTTAACTGCCACCTGTCATAGTGGGCAGTTTGCTTACTATCAGATGGGCAGTTTGTGATGACTCTGCAAGGTCACATGACCTACGTGGCCCTCCTGCCTCCTAGATTGCTCTCTGCACTAGCTGCCAGAGTCATGCTCGTGATTTTTCATTCACAATGTCGATGCCTATAACGCCTGCGCTGAATTTTCTGAACAACGAGGCCTTTAACACTATATTGCATTAAAATGAGAGTATCGTACGCTTTTTAACATTTTGGTATGAGTCTTCTGAGGGTTGCCATGGCCTCCTGCAGGAATGGATTTGAAGGAAAATGCGGCAGCATATTGGCCGCAGAGAGTAATTAGTTATATTCATGAACGAATTGTTCTTCAGTGAGCCCGATTCAGACAATTTCAGAGTCCTAGCTGGGATTTAATCTCAGAGCAACTCAGCCAAGTGTGACATGAAAGGAACGACTATATACTGAAACATCCCTCGCATGTGCTCTTTCTGCAGCGTATAAATTTACATGCTGCTGGTTCTCTGCACTCTCATGCTCTGTCCTCTGCTCAGAAAGCCCTGGAACGGCCGTCAATCTGTTCTCTTATTATTTTGCCATATAGTATTAGTACAGATGTTCAAAACAAAATTTTATTTTATCTGATTTGTTGCAGGCTACATAGCAAAGAGCATTCTGGAACTTAAGTTTCAATCCCGGCTGCAGCGGTCACATTTAGTTGGGGGTGACAGCAAGGTACCTCTTTATTGTGCAATGTCAGTGCACATTAAAGAACTCCTGTGGTGGTCTGAATTCATGCAAAGCCCTCAACTACAGCATCACTGAAATACCATGTGTTGCTTTGGGGCATTAAATCTCATGTACTGTCATGTCATTCCCCTAGTCAGGACAAAACATCATAGCACACACTGAGTCTTTGGAAAGTACACACAGCACGTGTGGCTGGTGTCGACATACAGTATTGCGCATATTTATTGTGAATACTTATTAAAATTTTCCCAACTCAGCCACTCGCTTATTTGTGGTGAAACTGCGCACAAAGCTTGGGCATTGCGGTAACTTTTTTGTCTTGTAGTCTGAAAACGCTACTTACTTGGCTCAGCAGCCGTGCATGATGTAAACCTATAATAGTCTGTGCCAGGATTGAAGAACTGAAAGCTGAAAATGCCGTGTTCTCGCCGAATGGCAGTGGTGGCACCATATCTGTTGTCTGTAGGAGAAAATTCCATGATGTGAAAAGCGCCGAGGCGAGCGTTGCTAGGTGTGCAGGTCATGCATTGTGCATGCAGTGCACTGTACACTTTACTGACAACCATGAAATAAACGACACGACACACAAAGAGTGGGTTCTTTGATCGCGCCACCACTGCCCTTCGGGGCAGCCTGGCACTGGCAGCTTTCAGTTCGTCGATCTCGGTGCAGACAATTTTGCGGGTTTGCATCATGCGCTGCTGAACCTAAGTACCATTATCAAACTTAATGCATGACAGAAGTTACTGCAATAACCAAGCCCTGTGGGCAGTTTCACTGCAAATGAGCGAGCAGTTGAGGCGAGAAAATTTTGAGTACATATTGAGTACATTACTAACAAAGCTAACTGCATGTTGAGCTACATGCGCCGTAACTTTTCCAAAACTCCATCTTTGAAATTATTGCTTTATAAAACACTAATACGTTTTAATCTGGAATATGCTGCCGCGATATGGGATCCCCATCATGATAAACTGATAACTTTGCTTGAGCTGGTTCAAAATAACGCTGCTCATTTTATCCTGTCAAACTTTAACCGTACCGCAAGTGTAACAAGTATGAAAGCTAATCTTTTTTTACCTATTTTAGCATCCCACTGGCAGACAATTCGTTTGAGCCTTATTCATAAATTATACCATCACACCATGCTACACGATGCCCTCATTTCGTCCCCCAGATACGTGCCAAACTGCATTGATCATCGTCACAAAGTTGGCTTTGAAACATGTAACACTATAATGGCATTTCAGTCTCTTGCCTCGTACATCACGTGAATGGAACCGCCTTCCCGCAGATGTCGTCGACATAATTGATAAACAGCATTTTCGTTCTGCACTAGCTAACATTGTATAACAGGAGGATGATAATACTTGTTCTGTAATATGCATTGCATCTATTTATGTATTTTTGTTTTGTAACCACTCCCCTCTTTAATGCCTTTGGCCCTGAGGGTTCAATAAATGAAATGAAATGAAAAAGATGCACAATACTGTGTGCCGTCAAGAGATTATGCAGTTTCACTACAGTGCCTAATAATCTGCTCACTGAGAACTTGAGAACTTCAATGCCAGCAGCATATCCGCTATGTTGTGGATCTTGTGGGGAAGAATTTATTTTCCTGTTTTAATAATGTTGCCGGTGACACTCACTACAGCTTCCTTTCATGCGTTCAAAAGTCCGCACTTTTCGTTCAAGGTATCAGCTCAAACCAAATATTGTGCGATGCACGTCATGCTGAAGAAGGTAACTTAAGCACCAGGTTTATTGCAATATCTTTATGTTAGTCAATCGAAGCACTAATTTATGCCTTCTCATTTGACAAACAGAATGCCTGCATTGTAAATAAAATGGTTTGATGCAACATTTGAATAAAAATTTTCAGCCACTCTTCAGCCACAGTGGCCACATTGGAGGAATGCAAAAACGGCTGCGCACTACATATGTCGCAAAAAAAAGTTAACCATGCTTTGGCAGTCAAAGTTTTCTGATGCCTTACATAGTAAAAATTAATAGGTATTTCATGCATATACAAGTAAAATTTAGTTTTGTGCTTGCACTTAAAGGGAGCAAACATTTATATTTCCGTTACACAACGGAACAGAAGAGTTCAAATGCCGCAGCGTGGTCCATAATTTTCATTTTGTGACTGCATGCAGTTATTTATGTTTTTGCAGCTTTATAAGCACATCAGTGAGCAGCAGTGCACGGCACAGAACCTTAGAAAATTGAAACTGATCCGCAGTACCAAACAGCTTGCCAGCAACAGGGGATTAATCTGATAGACCTGTTAATTTTTTGTAGCCGCATGCAGCTCCACAAACTTTGCCGCAGGCGAATGGTGGCCTCTGCCTCTGCGTGTATCGCTGGCATGGTACGCATTCAGTATCGCTGGACATGACTACCTTGGCCAAATTGATCCGATGAGTGGACGAACTTGGTGGCAGCAAGTGTGCACAGCGCCATCTGCTGGTGTGCGTGCAAATGGCCTCGGTGCTCCGCTGGCCCTCGCCTCGCTACTCCTATCAATTCACTGTGCACCCATAGTAAAACCTGAAACTGTTAATTTTTAAGGCCACCAAGATTTGCTGCGAAACAAACTTCGATTCATGACTCGGGCCAGTGACCTCTGGAGAACACCTGCAACATCAGACCTTTATCCATTGCGCAGGTTATTAAAAAAAAGAATTGAGTTTTATTTGGGTCACAGTCGTGGTACATAGTGTTAAATTAACATATGTGTCATTTGTGTGTTAACTGCAGTTGAGCAACGGAGGAAAAGAGCCAATGAGCTCCAATAGTGGCATAAAGGTGCCATACATGTTGTAGCTATGTGTCTTTGAATTAGCAACTACATGGTGCAACATTTTTCTTGCATATTGACTTACGGCACTAACGTACTGACTCTCAAGCACTTAGTGCATGCTGATGCTTAACCTCAGTGGTAGTATGGGGTGGAATTTTCAGGGATGCGGCAAAATACAAGCAACCATTCCTAGGGTTCAGGAGTGATGCACCTTTTTTTTTTTGCATTTCACTGTTGTACCATTTCGGGAGGACATAATACACACTAAATTGTACGGAGCCATTTTGGGGTTGTTGGGCGTTTGGCGCACCTTTTTTTCCTAATTATTTGTTATTCCTTTTTCGAGCAGGTGGCTCTGCGCCTTGGCAACACACTGTGGTTTGACCGGCTTGTCGAGCAAGAGAAGGTGCCACGTATGGATGTAACCGTGACGGTGCAGAGTGTTGGCGGCACCCTTGTTCAGGAGGGCTTTGCCTGCAAGAGTGCCAGCCATGTGGAGAGCCTGCGCCAGATGGCTGTCAGTGCAGGGGTCTCACTACCCTTACCTCCATCAGGTGTGTGCTGTTGGCTACGTGTGGATTGCTTGGTGTGTGTTTGGGGTTGCGTGCAGAATGGACATTACGCATGGAGCAGGTGTTGTGCACGTAACAGCCAGGGACTGCACATAGAACAGGGACTGTGTGTGGAACGGGGACTGCATATGAAACAGGGATTACATATAAAACAGGGACTGTGCATGGAACGGGCAACAGGTTGTGCATGGAACAGGGGTCGTGTGTGTGTGGGGGGCAAATGACAAAATTTGGTGCCTGCTGTTGCGTAAAGTCACATCTGGCTATGCAACTTATCGGCTTGGTCCGAAGTAAATGGTTTCATGGTACGGGGTGCTGTGCCAAATCACAATTGTGAAATTTCTTAGTAAAACAAGCACGAGGTTGTTTATTGCTAAGGAGGCATAAAACACGCCGTTTTCTTTTTTTCCTGCGGCAGTCATTTGTTTCTGTTTGCAACAGACAGTGCCATACGCATATTTCTCACGTGAAATTTGACGTCAGCAGCTGAACCTGCCGACAGGTAATGGGATATTTCTCCTTACTTAAAAACTATGAAGAGGTCAAGTACCTTCACTTGGGGTCATACTGGTCGGGCTCAGTTGCTGACTGGTGATTTTTGGAATCGAAAGGTGACAAGAAAAAGGTCTTAATAATTGAGTGGTCATTAAAAAAAATGGCCTGCAATAACTGTACAATGTCGTGAATGGTTCTGTGAAGCCATCTCAAAAATTGACATGTCTAAATTTCGGCATTCAGCAGATCGGTTGCCAACATGCCTGCCTTCACAGTGCAGCAGTCATTTGGTAATCTACTTTGTAAGCATATGCATGGTGCCGGCGGTATAGGCCCTGATTTCCTCTGAACTTTTCAGAAAAGAAACCATGCAGGAACAGCATGAATACCACTGTCAAGAGGCATCACACAGCACACCTTGATGTGGAGAGTTACAACCATGTGTACCTCTGGAAGGTGGTCTCGCCTGTGCATTTTTATGTTCAGCCAGCTCGGCACACTGAATGGTGGGTAATGGAAACAATTTGTCACTGTATTGTGCCTTTAATTTGATATATCGAATTCTATTCATTTTGAAGCATTTTCACGACTACAAAATTGGCTTAAAATGAATGTGCACATTTACTTGCATAACTTGTGTACCCCTAAATGTTATCTCCCTGCTGTGCCAGACCACCAGCATGCATGCGTCTGCATGCAGTGCAAAGTCGTTAAGTTCGTTTGTAAGTTGGTTCCGGCAAAAAAAAATGCCGATTGCACACTATTTGCCCGGCTTGCTCTCGCCGGCGATCTTGTTTCGCGGATGAATGGTTGCGAGAGCAAACTTCCGGTAACCTACGGCGTGCACCAGGATCCGAAGCTGCTGAATCGTTTGCTGTTTATTTTGTAGTTGGTTAGCTAGGCTGCATGTGGGGGTGCCGTTTTATTCTCCATTAACCTCTCTTTTAATCTCTACTTTAATCTCTTTATTTAATCTCTATTTTTTAATCTCTATTTGCCTCCGACTGTTGGCTTTGCGATTGTATCTATGTGCTCTTGAGCTGTGCAGGTGCTGCATGCCATCCTGCGGGTAACTACACAACGTCGGGCAAGAGGGGTGCGAGGGTTGTATAGACATATATTTGGACTGTTGTTTTCGGTTAGTGAGGGGTGTGGGTGCAAGCTTGGGGTGTTGGCATATAAACAGCAATGCACAGTGTATATTTAGAGCTCTTTGTTATCTGATAAAATCCAGTTTTACCCAATTTTTGAACCCCAACCATACTTCTTAAAAATCGGGTTAAACCCTATTTCTACCTGATAATGCACTGTGAAGAGGATGTAGTATTTTAGAAGACAGATATATAAAAATAATGGATGTATCATGCGCTTATTCAAAAGAAGCTTTTCCAGTTAACTCATTATTTTAAACCTGATTTAACGCTTCTTATTTATGATGTGGCTGATAAGTTCTAAAAGTGTATTTTTGAGAATGAAGAGAGTACCAACTAACTAACCAGACTAACCAGGCATCTTGTTAGCATCATTGTATCGAGAGCTAACCACCCTCAAGGCATTCTACTCCAAGGCTCTTGTGTGCTTAAAATGATTGGTGTGGTGATGAATTGATGTTTACGAATGTGGACACGCTGTGCAGGAGATAGTGTTGTGCAAGAAGAATTAATTGTATTATTTGGGAAAAAAACAAGAAATATCTCATTTTGTGAACTGTTTTATTGCAACCCACCACCTTCATATTGTTCGCAAAATATTGAGCCAAAAAGAGGATTTTTAGCCCTACACAAAAAGAGCGCTTATTCTATTTATTTATTTTTATCTTTTTTTATTTCAAAATCATGCAGGCCAAAAAATACTCAAAAATTACCCGAGTCATTGAAATATTGACTGAATAAACCAATTTCTACCCAGATTGCAGCTAAAAAAATATCGCCCTATTTTTCCTCTCAAAATCCGAGGAAAAATGAAACCCAGAAACAAAGGGCCTCATGTATTTGCATGTTATGACATATGTAGACTTTTTTTAGGATGTGTTCGCGAAATCTCTGCATTATTTACGTGCCGTCTTTTGGAGTGCCAATTTAAAGAAAAAAATGTGCAAATTATGTCAGTAAATATGGCATTTCAGCACATTGCTAGCTCTGTGACTTTTAACAGCAGTGAATGTTGTAAATAGGAAACGCTGAAATTCAGTGTTTGGAGACCTCAGGGAGTGAATTTTAGCAAAGCAGAAGTTTTTAAATGAAGAGAAGCCCATCCTTCTAGATCTTGGTGTTACCTTTCTGTTTATTGTGATCTGGTCACGGATTCTTACAGAAGATCTCGTCTTTCCTTGTGTCATGTTAGTGCGAGTGTAGTGTGCTGGATTAACTGCCTGCACATATCATTACTTAGCCAGTATGACCAATCAGAGACAGGCTGCCAGTTTTTATTATAGTAAGCATTAGTGCTTCTCCAATTGCATGGATCTTAATTAAATGGGGTCACTAGTTGCTGTAAGAGCCAGAGGAGGGTTGTCATTGATTTTTACTTTCTAGTACTACGATATAATGCAGGTGAACATGATGTGTAGAGCAAAGTGATGTGATGTTCTGAACATCACTTTCTTGAAGGAACGCGGTAAGCTTGTCTTTTGTGGCCCGCATATCTGTGTGACCCTTTAACCTCATTAATACTGAAATGTTTGCGGACACTTCTTGCAGAGTTGTGTTCCGGCCTTCTGCATGTCACAGTGTTGTATTTCTCATGGCTTATTAGTTCTCAGTATGTGTGACTGCTGTCTTTTTGTTTGTACAGCTTGCTTCAACTGGAGGACGACATTCAGAAAGCTGTCGAAAAAAGAACTCTGAGAAAGCTGAAATGTGTGAGTGTTGGAGCATCATGTATCGCCCGCTGTACCAACAGCAGCAGGTGAGAAATTACTCAAGTAATGATGATAATAATTACACATCGCCACACTCATTAGGTGGCTGATACAGGGAGAAGGAATAGTAATTATAAAAAAAAAGGCATTACAATGGCAACATAAGAACTTCGAACGGCCATAACAGTTTAAAACTTCTGTGGGAATGCTTCAGTGGCACACGCCCTTGTGTGTGTATTAATTAGATTTTAATGCTAGCATCTTTCTTCGAGCTTGGTATTGGAATCTGTTACATTGAACCTACCATCAAAATTTGATCTGTGCCCAACTTTCTTCAAAAGTGGCATCAGTCGAAGTGATTTAGTTATGCTCCCTTAAAAAAAGTTAATTCATGCTTACAGTGCAATGCAATCAGTCAAATTTTGCTAGAGAGTACTTGCCCTTGAAATTCACAAAGCACATTTCATGCACAGAACTTCTTGCACTGAAGTACATATTCATACCTTTTTTAAGTAGTCTGGCCGTGATATCATTAGCGCCGGTGTTCTTCTGTCACAGAGAATTTATTTTAATGAAATATATTGTGCCTTGTGTTTGTCTTGTAATAGAATGCTTGTTATTCACAAATATGGGAAGCTGTCAGGATATTTACTATGGAGTTTAAAACAATTGTAGAACATTTTTTTCCCTTGTTTTATGTCAGTGAGGATAGTTTGCATAAAAGCAAATGGTCCACAAAGCATAAATCAAGCACCTCATTATTCGTTCCAGAAGGCCATACATGTGTGAGGTGCATATGTGTTCACAATTGGCCAGATATTACAGAAAAAAGGGAGGCAGTTTTTGAAGTTTTATCTGTGTGTACACCACGCCTCTTCTGTGGGTCCCACTCAGGTGGCACATGTTTTTCGATCACTGGACAGGCAGTATGATTGGACTGCAATATCTTGCTCCTTTCTTCCTGTCAAGCATAATGCAACTTTTGATGCTAAAACAAGATAAAACAATCTCAACTTTGTTAACAGAATGTCTGATTGCAGTGGGCACATCGTTTTTCAGATTTCTGTGACAGTGCTGTACTAAAAGCCTGAGCCAATTTTCAGTATTGTAATGCAACAGCCATTTGTGTTTACACTTTAGAATGCTTCTGTGATGCTCTGCCTTCCTCTCTGAAATCGCATATGAATAATTTGTGTAATCGTTCCATAGTTATTGAATTTTCTCTTGATTCTCTGCTGCATCGACAAGTGATGACTGCTTTTGTTATGATGAGTTTTAATTTTTTTCTTTTTTAACGTAGCACGTGCATCCTGTTGCTTATGCTGTTATGACAATTTTTTTATTATGCATTATTCTAGCTGTGTATCCATACCTTTTTGCAGTCCTGGTTGAATTCTATTTATGCATTTATTTATTATTCTATTTATGTTATAGCGTGCTAAAATGTCCAGCTCCCAGTGAACACTAGTACCAATAAATGGAATGAACACAATTAACCTTAACCATCAGATAACACTTCCATTTCTGTTCCTCCTTTCTTTGTTCCTTTTTTCCAACCCTCTATTATATAGTACTTTCCACTTTCTTATAGTTTTCCACTTGTGCTTGTTTGTATTCTAATTCTCAGTTGTTGCATTAACTACTGCTGTCAGTTCCATGTTTTTTACAGCGACAGCTGTGAAGTGCATGTTTCTCAGTTCTGTGGCATCAGCATCGTTGGTGTAATACAAGAGAGAAATGAGGAGGAATAGGGTGCCTCAATGCAGTGTTCCTACGGAGACACCCATTGTTCAATCAGGGGACACCATTTGAATGATAAGGATTATGCCAACGCAAGCTTCTGAAATTTATTATGAAATTATACTTTGATGTCTGGAAGCAGTGGTAAACGTTCTCGTGCGTTAAAGGTGTGAAATTACTGATTTCCGCAAAAATATTTTGATGTGCCTAAATGAGCCTGTGCTTCAAAATGGCGGAGATTTCAGCACTGTACCAAAGGAATGCTGCATCGAGGCACTCCAAGGGTAAAGGGATCGACCACTGACCAAAACGTGCCACTAGATTATGGTGGAAATGAAAAAAATTGTGCCTCATATTGTACGAATTGAGCACTGCAATATCGTAGAAACAATGATTAAATAATTTTAATTTGCCATTGAAAATTGCATAAAAAGCCATCTTGCTGTGAAATCTGCCATTTTCGGTGTATTCCACAATGTGACCACATCTCGTTACAATATTGCTGATTTGTTTTAAGTGCACAATGTTTTTCTTTTTTTTTTCAGGAGAGTTCATCACGTTTTTTTATAGTTGAAACTGTCTCCAGTGTACCCTAGGTTGCGAAGCAATGCTCCTTTTGCATCATCGACCCTTGTTTCAGCTTTTGTAACTAGATGGCGCCCCAGTATTTTGCGTTTCTTAGATGGAGCGGCAACTACTATCCACTGAATTTTTTCTTGATGAGGAGTACATCACTGTGTCATAAAAGGTTTGGGTATCGAAACAGAAATGGGTGCTCAGTGATCATGATTCCCATCATCTGGATACATAAAAATGGGTGCATGCACTGATTGAAAAATTCTCAGTAAAAATCTACAGGATTTCTGACAAAACCGTTGTGAAATCTGATATACCTTAGACAGAAAGCTTTCTGTTGTGCCAGAAAAAATTGAGTGCTTGAAAAGAAAAGATTGTAAACAGCTATTTTTCAGTTGCATGTTTTATTCTTTCAATTGTTGCCTTAGACATTAGAATATCCAGTCCACCATGTTGTATTTGGTTGCGACTGCTAAAATAATTTATAATTGAATTTCTTTTTGATGCTGCTTCTGTTTTGGCGTCATCGGCCATACAGTGGCTGTGATGTGTTGGGAGTACTTAGATCATGTTATGCATGAAAAAAACCGATATAATAGATGATACATAGGTAGTTTTAATTCACTACAATTACTACAGTGCTGGAATGGCAACAACGTACCAGTGGTTATATTGCATTTAGTTTCATGTCTTATGTAACCAAAACACACCCAATGCATCACAACCATTGTTCGGCCGACAACACTGAAACAAAAAAAACATCAAGAAGAAATTTAGTTACGAACTATTTAACGTCCGTGTAGGGGAATACCACCTGGTGGACCAAGTATGTCCAACACGTCATTTAAAAGAAGAAAACCTGCTACTAAAATTTTAAGGAGCAAAGAAGAATGGCACTGTCTGGGCACAGTGGCGGGAACTGTTTGCGTTTGCACTGTTCACACTAATACCCAAAGAGGCCGCTTTTTGGAGCGGGGAATTGGGCATTTGCTGCAGACAGCTAGCTGTTGATGAATTTCTTGTTGCACTGGTATGGCAACTGGCAGTAAGTTTTTTTAGAAAGTGCACCATTTCATATTTAATTTCTTCTTTTTTTTCACTGCTTTGTTTTAACAGTCATTTTTTTTTTCTAGTTTTATATCTTGGTTTGTGTGTACGAGAACTGCTCTTTCTGCTTCAACCATAGTTGTGGAGTTGACAATATTAACAGGCATGTGTGTCTTTTTTTTCTTTTGTAATTGCTCACAGGTGGTACCGTGCAGAGGTGCTGGAATTTATCAGTGACGATGAAGTCATTGTATTCTTTCCCGACTATGGGGACACTGCGACCTGCCATCCAGGCGAGCTGTTTGAGTCCCTCCCGTCGATGATGATGCTACCGTACCAAGGCATCTTGTGTTCTCTGGCCGGCATAGGCCCCCCATCCCAGGAGTGGAGTGCAGAGGCTCAGCGTGTGCTTGAAGACTTTGGCTACGATGACAACGACATAAATCAAATGTTGTGCCTGAGAGTGAGTACTTGAGGGGGCACACAGTGAACAGAAAAGGCCACGGCTGTAAAAATATTTAACTTCGTGCGAGATATTTTTATTGCATCTATATGACACTTCTACGAAACTAATCGGTGAAACCCAAGAGGACATCGTAGTGTTTTCTCAGAATGCTGGAGCAGTGAATTGCTGTGCTCTATCCAGTTTACTTCAGTATTATTTCTATTTTGATGAACAATTTAAGGTTGTATTCTTGCAGAAGTGAACTGAATGAAGTGCAGCAACTTGGTGTGCTCTATTCAAATTGTTTACACATTTTGTGTTTAATTGGCTTTCAGTCAAGTTTCTTCTGTTTGTTTGAGGTATACTGAAACAGGAGTGCTATAATCAAGACAAGGGGACAACACCACATAAGAACACCACAAACTTTCAACTGAGTTTATTTTCGACATGGCGCATATTTATACTACGCATCTAATCATGGGACACACAAACATAAAAGGGCTTGAGCCAGCCAAGATATCAAAACAATCACCTACACCATGCGAGATATAAGCTATCCTCGCAAGTCATACATTTCACAAATCACCGGCTAAAAACAATTTTTCTTTTTTTTCAGCCAGTCATTTGTGAAATGCATGACTTGCGAGGATAGCTTATATCTCGCATGGTGTAGGTGATTGTTTTGATATCTTGGCTGGCTCTAACGCTTTTATGTTTGTGTGTCCCATAATTAGATGCGTATAAATATGCGCCATGTCGAAAATAAACTCAGTTGAAAGTTTGCGCTCGTGTCTTGTGGTGTTCTTATGTGGTGTTGTCCTCTTGTCTTGATTATAGCGCTCCCCAGTTTCAGTATGCACAACCAACTAGCCCCCTACAAAGCTTTACTGACGTTTGAGGTATCATATGAATTTAAGAGCTGCACTGATGCATTTTTTTGTGTATGCAATTCTTGCGCGATTGTTTTGTGCTGTGCAGTTGAATTCAATAACAGCCGTTATAACAGTACTGCATCATAGTTTCGTAGAAGCAAGAAGCAGGTGCACACGTCATGTTGTTAAAGGCATATCTGCTGTAGATTTCACCCAGAGCAGCTGATAATATGCTGAAGCTGTTGTTTTTTCCACCTGTAAGGTTGTGACAAAAACTGTTGGGGATCGGCAAGAAAGTTTTCAATATGAAGTGCTCCTCTTCAACTCGTGCTCTGCGGGGAGAATCAGTGCAGCCGAAGTGCTTGTGGAGCAAAGACTTGCCAACGCAACAGAGCTGCCTGCGCTGAACTTTGACATCAACTGTCCACACGAGTGCCTACCTGAAGAGGTAAGTCTGATGTCTGGGTAAGAGCTTATATTGCCAGTAGTGAGTTACTGATGATGCCGATGATGCGATTTACAAAATGTTTCATCAGCAGCAGAATCCCACAAATCATGAAGAGTTGATGAAGTGGTTCGTATTGTTAATGCAGTGTGATTAAGAAAAAAGTGAAACGTGTAGCGAACAAAAAAAAAACATAATACAGTTAGACAAGTTCATTGCATCATTTCTTATATCTGGTTATGCTACTAGTTCCACAAAATTTGCAGGCTATATGATGATGTTTTGAGAATTCTTGAAATGGTGGCAGGGTGGACATATAAAGAAGCAAGTGTAGTTAAAAACAATTGGTATATATATAACTTTGTCTCTCTGTCCCAGAAATTGCATAAGTAAGGTATAGTTTTGTGTAAACTAGATAAATTAATGTAAATTAAGAAGCGCGTTGAAGTTTCCTTTATACCAAAATTTGTTCCTGTCAGTGTTTTTTTTTTCTGTTTTCTTTCTTGGTCACTTTCACATCATCTTTATTTAATTATTTCCTTGGCAGGTTTATAAGGATTGTTTTGCTTTGGGACATTGTCTCGTATACTGTTGTAGATGTGTGATGCTTTAGTTTGTGGTAAAATCTGCACTTTTCTTTGCCTGATGAACTGGCCAGTAGATCAATTAGTCAAGCTGCTGAATAAAAATTTATCTATTGATTGGCCTGTATACACAAAGCAAAGTAGTACTGTTCATTCAGTTTATACCTGACAAAAATTACCCTCAACCTAGAGAAATTGTCTACTATAAAATGTGTTCAAAGGACAATAATTCACAACAGGTAGAAACGTAAATACAGCTGACTATGTGACAGAAGGTGCATACATGATGATCTAGGTGATATCAGTGAAATATATAAAAATCTCAATCATTCACATCAATTTTGTTTTTGTGAAGTGTGGAGCAGGGAAATCTTCCTAGGAAGCAAAAATACACTGAGGTTCTGTGGAGGTATTAATGTGCCGGTGGCCTTTATTTACATCCATGTGCTGTGAATTTTTATTGCTTAATATTTTAAATGCTATGCTATGAAGCAATGTTTCAAAAGTGAAAATTCTTGCTGAAAATTCACACTTTCTAAAATACTGTGAAAAAAAATAGCCACATTTAAAGTGACTAAGCAAGTTTCTTTCTGTGTTCCACTTTTGGAACATTGGTATTTCCCACAGAATGCAAATGACATCTGAAGCAGCTTTTATGTTCTGTGCAGTGCAAATTTCTTCTTGTTATCTGAAGACAACTGCTGCCGTAATATTGAAGACTTTTAAGGAACGCGTATCTTCTACATGTGTTTGAACTTTGTTATTGCCAAAGACCAGTGTTCTGAAAAAAGCAACATTTTCATAAAGCTTAAAGCATTTCTTCCACGAAGTCGACAGCTGTTTTTCATTATTTTTGTTCAGTTTTCTTAAATTCAACATTTGTTTTTTTGCTTGAGGGCTACACAAACGCTAGGCTGTGACAAAGCTCAAAATATGTCCATTTGCCTGTAATAATTCAGTCTATAATGAAGTTGATAATAAAAATTATAGTTGTTGTGTTGTTCACAATCACAACACAGTAAAGCGAAAACAAAAATTTCGAAGATGGGTGTATTCTAAAGGTAGCAGACAAAAAAATATTGAGTTTCATATGTTCCAGTTTTGCAACATTGCCAAGTAAAAGGCTAATGAAATGAGCTGCATGGCAACTTTGATGATGAGCATCATGAGGTGTGCAATCATTTCTAGTTGTATTTCAAGTGTGAAAACTTGGGATACGTTCCATCAGCATGCATACTGACCTGAAAGTTAACTAATTGTCTTTGTTGATTCAATTACTAAACTGGTCATCACAGCTCTTGCATTTTTGCAACCAGCCCCTGAGAATACAGGTTTGAAATAGCACTTACAGGCATCATTTTTGAACTGGCAGTATGCTGTCCTCTTAGTCAAGGCCTTGTTTTGCAGGGGGACAGCGGTCTTCCACAGAGTGGCTCAGGTGACAGTGGAAAATTACTTGTGGGCGAGAGGAAGATGGAAGATTACATGAACAACATGTATGCCATGATTTTTGGACAGCTCCAGAGTTCAAAGCGAGAGATGGAGTCAGGTCCCGAACCAACTACACTGCAACAAGATCCCGCTTGCTTGTCACAAGCAGAAGAGACAGAAAAATGTGAAGAGCCCGAGAGGCAGATGCAGAAAGTGTCGGAGGGAAAAGAGTTGCTACAAGAACACCGCCAGTCCAGAATGAAGAAGCAGTCTACCAAAACCAAGCTGCAAGCTGCCTTGAAGAGCAGCATGCCACTTCTCGATTCACAGTTCAAAACGGCATCAAGGTATGGTTTTTCGTTAAAAAAAAGAAACTGTCATATTTGTAGTTCGCGGTCCAGGCTATGGATATGAAGCAAGAAAAGCCTTAAATACCATGTTCACCCTTTTTAGAAGTTTCGGTGTTTAGTGGAATGGTGTTGGCAGTGCTATCATTGCACTGAAGGAGACTGCAATGCTTTTCACGCATTTTTCTGCGACCGCTTCCTTTCTAACCAACTGTAGCTATCTGCATGCCTATATATTGTTGCGAGTGCAAGGGAGGCGTTAGTTGTTGGGTTGAAGACAAGTACTTGCAGATTTCCGAATAACTGGCTAAGCAAACTTTGATCATTTGCATCGAGTAATGGACACAAAATATGTCATTTTTCAGGTTGAATACTTTAAAGAGTTCTTATATCATCTAGAGGCCAATGGGGTGCAGATGGACTGTTTTAAAATGTTTCAGAGAAGGTTAATATCATGTGCAAAACCTGAACTTGAATTCAAATCAAAATCGCGAAATAAAATGCCAGTAACAAGAGCTGAATGCATTCTTTAATTGCGTAAAGTACGCCCTGTTCTTCAGTACTTCTGACTGCATACCTCAGAGTACCCTTTCCTAAGCCGTTAACTGGCACCAGCAGCATTTTATGCCTCGTTGAACAAATTTCCTGCTCCTTTAAATCTCGGGCATCTTGTGATGCCTTACCCACATTTTGCTTCGCTCACTACACCTATTTTTTCTTTGTACTGAGCAAGTTTAGGTGGTTGTGATTTTTGTTATATTTCTTTTTCAGCCTCCTAGCACCAGTGTCATGGTGGCAGGACCACCGCTGGGTGTATATGCACGTCCTGGTTGCAAATGCAACATACTACGAGCTGGATGTTACTGCATCTGTACTTCTGTTCAGGTGGGTCGCATTTAACTGTGCTGATGTAAATATTCTACCAAGCAGCCAAGTGGGAAGTGATTAGACAGTTGCTATTCTACATTTTATCTTACGACGTAATGTAATATCACAAGTTTTACTGGAAGTCCTCAATCGCT
Organism: Amblyomma americanum; assembly: GCA_030143305.2. Lineage (NCBI taxonomy): Eukaryota > Metazoa > Arthropoda > Arachnida > Ixodida > Ixodidae > Amblyomma > Amblyomma americanum. The sequence continues at coordinate 58,692 of JARKHS020000919.1, read as the reverse complement.
ATTGACACCTAGTGCCTTTATGAAACCATTTTATTGGTACCACAGGACCAGGTTTTATGTTTTAGACAGTTGCGTGGGGCAAACCATTTTGGCTGTCCGAAACCACTTTAGTTATAGTTGGCTACTGACATTCTTGCTTGGTATGGAAAAAAAAGCGAAAACTGTACAACTGTGCAAAAAAAAAAAAAATCAATTCGTTGGTTAACGTCTGATATTCTAGCAGTTGTCATGTGGACAGCCTATATAATACTTGTCTAGTTTCATTTTTTGTGGCGTGTTGCTGGATATGAGGTCTGTTGAAGATGAGATTGCTATTATGACAAGTCGAATTCACTTTTTCAGTGTTGATTTTAAAAGCATATTGCTTGTGTGAACCTAAATGAAACACTAGTTTTTGTCACCAAAACATCTCAGTGGGCACTGGATCTCCCTTCGACATTCTGCGGGCGTTCTGAACGTCCGTAAGACGTCCATAGGAGTTTTAATGTCCACTGGGATTCTACTTTGCAGGCCTTAATTGTGTGCACAGTCTGCCTTTTCATTAACATGCCATGCATAAGGCCCCTAGTTTACCACAATTTTGTGAGAAATTGCAGGCTGTAGCATTTTTCGTGAAACTGTGCTAGCAGCTATATGCTCTTTATCGTTTTTATAATATTTTGTTTGTGGACATCAGTGGGAACGACAGAATGATGGAGATGTGATTAATTTGTTTAAATTACTTTGTAATGTAAAATCGTAATGAACGAAGTTGTGCAGGTGTAATGACACTCTTGCTCTTCAGTCATTCATGCAAGGAAGCGCATCAGGCACTGTGGTTCTGCCAGGATTAATGCTCCCCAGTCACAATACTGGCACCTGTCGATATCATTATTACCGTATTTGCACGAGTATAATGTTACTTTTTTAAAATCATCATCTTGCTTCAAAAAGCACCTCCTTGCATTGCATTTGGAGCCAAACTGCAAATATAGCGCAATTTTTTAATTTTTATCGTCGTTCTTCGCGATACAGACAGCAAGCTCGCCCACTAGGCTTGTAAGCTGCGAGAAAAAGCCAACTTGTCAACAACCTTAGGTCACAAGGGCAAAGCGCACGGTTGCTTTTGTGAGGGAGTCTTCCAACGGAATATTGCAAATGGTTTGTTCTCACTTCGCGAAGCTGGAAATTTTCTGCCGTAGAAAATTAAGGCCCTTAACAACGCATATGCTCGTCTCCTATGGTAGAGAAATTATAAAATTTACATATCTTAACAATTTAAAGAGTCAGCTGTTCATTTTAAGGTGTCATTGCCATTTCTGCTATGTGGCACTGCTGTATTGTGCTATGTGCACATGCATCCCGTGCAAGGTGCTCGGTGTATTATTGTTGGTGTGCTTCTCTCGCCACACACCAAGCTTGGCAGAAGATGGTTCCTGAGATTGCCCATTGACTTTTTTCTGGAAGCAGGATCGAGACAGCAGAGCACAAGTTCTTGGTTCATGAGAGGCTGCGTCATTCTATTGTACCTGAGCATACAAAGCTGGTTCAGAAGGAACAGTATTTTGCGATCACCCTGGAGAAAGCACCAGCCAAGCTTACCTGGGACTATCTTACAAGACACGCATGCAAGGTGTGTGTTGGCCGTCTCTTTGACTTCCAAGTACTCGCCACAATGGCTCAGTAGGTTTGGTATTTGTGCAGTTATGCAGTGACACTTAATGGCACTCCTAGCTTGTTATTGTGGAAACCACACATGTAACTGCACTCCTAAAATATATTTTTACAGCAAAACTTGGGCAATAATGTTTGAATGGTGCCGGCAAACCATTAACACAACAGAGCAAGCAGGGCATGCTGATACTTCATAGACTAGTTCATGGTGTCACCGCAATTTGGCGTCAGCTGCATAAAAATCGTGAAGTACAGTTGGAAAATTGCCCCCGAAGATTTCTGCTAGCTCTTCTTGTGACATTTTCTTGATGTATATAAATTTCATCCAATTAGAAGCAACTGAAAAATAACTTCCTTGATCTGAGGAAAAAAAAAAACCATTTGTTGAGAAAGGTGATATTGTTGCTGATGTTTTCATAAAGTCACATTTCTTTAAATTCAGGCCGAGGCATACAGTTGGAAATCACATTTGTTTTCTCGCCGTATCTTGTTTGCATTTAGTTACCTACCCTGCATGATTGGTGCCAATATTGACAATGCCTCTGGGAGAGAGTTTTTGTAGGGTGCGCTTTGGTATCGTGTTAGAACAGCATGGCGTGCTGTTTTTACGTCTTTGCTGTGTGGTTTAGTATTCTGTTCTGTTTGCAGGTGCCACACATTTGTTGTGACCTGAGTCGCATTTACGATGAAGATGAATTCTTGGAAGCTTACAAGGATCCCTACTTCACAGGTCTGGTGCTCAGTGGGATGTTTTTTTTTCTTCTTTTCTTCTGTGTGTGAGTTGTGTACTGTGAAGGGATTAAGTTGACTTTACTAGAGAGTTTTAGTTTCATGTACGTAGAGGCTTCACATACGTAGAGCTTACGGGTGACCAGTGCGCAGAACGCAAAGGGTATGCGCGAGTCTGATGTACGTACGTGAGATTCGGATTTTTACGTTGCGGTCTTTTCGTTGCTCGCGCACGTAGTGTTGACAAACATGGTGGTGCCCTGCCTGCCGCTTCTCAGCGATAACAAGTTTGTCGCTAATCCCTCGACGCGATATCATGTTCTAAACTGTTGTATTTGCCATCGATTTGCCCATTCTTACCTTCGCATAAAGTTTCAAGCGACAAATAGCTTTTGTTTTTCAGATATAAGGGCGATTTCCCAGCTGTTAAGCCTAATGAGGCAGCGCTCCAACGCAGTTCGACTGGCTTGGCTTTGACTCGTCTTGTGCTAGTGTGGCTACAACAGTGTCTTCATCTGTCAGTAAATGGTGCTAGAAAGAATAATAATAATAATAATTTGTTTTTTGGGGAAAGGAAATGGCGCAGTATCTGTCTCGTATATCATTGGACACCTGAACTGCGCCATAAGGGAAGGGGGAATGAGGGAGTGAAAGAAGAAAGGAAGAAAGAGGTGCCGTAGTGGAGGGCTCCGGGATAATTTCGACCGGCCGCGGTGGCTCAGTGGTTAGGGCGTTCGACTACTGATCCGGAGTTCCTGGGTTCGAACCCGACCGCGGCAGCTGCGTTTTTATGGAGGAAAAACGCTAAGGCGCCCGTGTGCTGTGCGATGTCAGTGCACGTTAAAGATCCCCAGGTGGTCGCTAGAAAGAATGCGCGGCGTCTGTCGCGTACGTGCAACTAAAAGAGTTTGAAGCGACATGCGCATATGCTACGTAGACTTCTCACGTTTGCGTACGTGAAACATGCGTGAAACTATAACTCTCTACTGTCGCAAGAGTGCCATTGGCGTGGCATCTGTCTTCGTGCACAAATGCAGTTTGGTTTCATCTATAGGTGCTATTGCACTTTCTAAAAGTAAAAGGTATAATTTGCTAGCAGATCAATTTGTCTTGTTCCAAATAACATGTTTTATGTGTAAGATGGATTATGGAAGTATTTGTACAAAGGTACTTGCAGGCATCACTGAGCAGCGTTTCTTAAGTATGGTTGTACAGTCACTTTTATCCGACAGCAAGGGTGTTTGTCACACCGCGATTCTTGTGATCATGTTTGTGCATTAGGAGATTAACTGAGAAAATCAGCTCAGTAAGGCATTTAACAAGCAATCTTTTTATTTTTCCGAGTGTGAAGTTATTAGTGGGTGAACAGTGTTGTGGTAATTCCGTGGGGACAGAACTGCAAAGCACTGCTATTGTATTGTAGGGTACGACTTCGAACATATTTTTTGGACTATAATGGGTATAGTGCAAAACATAAGACAAGTTGCTTTCTGTCTTTTTGCCTTTAGGGCCCACACGGAGCCCAGTGATCTTGCCATATGACCAATTGGCTCATGCTGACCAGACTATATTGAAGGAAGGTGACGTTGAGGATGACACCTGTAGCCCCACCATGGTCATGGATCGCGACTTCAATAACATCTTTGAAGACCTGGAACAGTAATAGGCTGCCCCAAAGACTGTACGCTGCATCTTGAAATTCTTTTCTTTTCTGTAATAAACACATTGATCTATGCTTCATGATGATTTTCATTTGCATTCGTATTACAAATAAAATTGTTCCAGGAAATAGCCAGATCTTCAGTGTATATGGTTACTTCATGGAAAATATTACCTATAGCTCGACTCCTAGTCTCATGCCATAATTTCTTTTGGCTTGTAGATGGGCTTTTTAAATTCTGCATTTTTTTTCTGCCAGAAAAGTGCTTGGTTTGCAAAGGGGCTCAAATTAAAATTAATGCGTAGCTAAGTTTATCGTACTCCTGCTATTGACACCGGTTGTCATGGCAGCCAATAAGACATGGCTGATGGCCCTATTTGAGTGCTCACATGCATTGAGTTCACCTGAATTGCAATTATAGATTGTGCTGATGCGAAGTATTCACTATGAGGGCACATTGCTTTTAAAACAGGGCTTGCAAGGGCGTAATTGAAAGGCCAAGGCAATGAAACAAAAAAAAGTTTGACTAAAGTATAAAACGCATTTGAGTAAAGCCCACCAGTAATATTTTAAAACTTGCTTTATAAAGGTGGCATTTGCAGCACAGTGATACCACTGGTAGCGAAACATCAGAAAACAGCTAGTGAACAGTGCCAGTTCCGGAAGGTGGTCGACTGCATTCTAGTGCAATCTCCTGAGTGGTAGCACATCAGATTCGGGAATTTGGAAAGTGCTAGATGTGGCCCGGGCAGCTCAGAGGGCCTTTAGGTAGCTGGGGCGCAATTGAGAAGGTCACGTGACACAAGTGCCGATGGGCAAAGTGTGCATGGCGGGTGTGACTGTGCGTGCCACTATTTTCATTTCACGCGCCAATATAGCCCGAAGTCAATTTGCAACATCATCGATCAGAATAGGTAGTTTTCAAAATTGCTAAATCTGATATGGCTGAGCAGTCAGCTACAAATGTTCAATTAAAACAAGGCACCTAATTAGTGCAGTAGAATTTAGTTCGCTACGTTTTGCATGGTTGATACTGTTGACCTGTCTTCTGACGTCAATTTGCCACCAGTGGGAAGTCAAGCCTCAATATAAAGTTCTTTGTAATGAAATAATGGATATAATAGAGGAATAGCCATTGCTCTTGGAAGCTCCCGTAGAAGCCCATGCATCAGATATATCGTTTTTATGAAAATTTCCCACCATGGGATATAAAGAGCCCCCAATGAACCCCAGGTAATGGCCATTAATTACCCGGTGATTTTGAGCTGTGCAGGTCGATTTCTAACGGTGCCCAACACTACCGTAATGATTCGATGTGGCAAATGACAAGCTGAAATCATCACGAATAACCTGCTCTGTTGAGCACAGTGCACATGCGAAAAACTTTACCAGCCTGCATGGAGCGTTTGTCCCTACAAGTCAGTCTCGACATGTGGTTTGACGGCAGTATTAACCCTCGTCGCCGGAAATTGGGGACGTGGCCCGTTGAGCGATGTCACGCTGCGCAGTGCGCACGGCCAGCTGCAGCATACTGTGCCTCGACGGAGCTGACACAGCCATTGGAGTTCCCTCGCACTCATTTAGCGCCACATCAAAATATTTCTTCGGAACATAGGATTTCGGCATCGTTGACACATGCGAGCGTTCAATACTGCTTGCACAAATCGAAGTCTTAATTTAGCAACTAGTTGGTGCAACCTCATTCATAATGGCGTCTTTTTATCACACAATGGGTGCCACCACCCTGGAAAGGAACTTGCATCGAGACACCCAGACTGACATATATATGGTTCCTAGCTTGTTCCTAGATAATAACAAAATGACGCTAGAGTCGCCTTGGCGACTCTAGCGTCTTTTTTATTTTTATCATCAAGGTTCATGCCTGATGAAAAGGAATGTGAACAGCGGAGAGCATAGGCGCCCCGCTGTTTGAATTTTTTTCGTGACAGTATAGTACGTATATTTTTATGCGCGGTCTTTAGTGGTGGGTGCGCACGTTGAAGGCTCCCACAATGCACATCGGTAGCAGACTAAATGCCAGCTGTGCTACCCTAGGTACAATTGCAGGTAAGCCCGTTAGCATGCGATAGTTTCAACCTAGGTGGCATACCACTATAGCAAACAAATTGCGAGGGCCTTTCGACTTTTTTATAACAAGGGTCAACTTATCACTGGCCGCAAAAGGCTGGCGGGCCTTGCTGGAGGGGCCTATTGAGTGAAGTGGCTCAAAACTGAGCCACTAGGATTGCTATACGCTGTGGCTAAAGGTTTTATCGGCCAGAGAAGTTTACGGGTTGTGGGTGACTGAAAAAATTTAGAAGCAGTCGCGCAAGCCAATCGCCTGAAATGTCTGCAGGTGTGTGGGTATCAGCTCATAACATTACCAGGCAGCAGTGCAATTCTTTTTTCCAAGAATATTCATTCTACAAACTTTTGTGGCCGGCAGTACGTCAGACGGACCCGGTGCATTTTTTCCAGGGTGCAGTACTTAAAAGGGGGTCAGGTACAGAATGCAGAACGCTTGTCAAGAACACGTTCTGGTTGCATTTCGGGCAGAGCACGCGATATCTAGCGATAACCTTAGGTTAAAAATGGTCTTGATGTAAGCATGTGGAGTTAAAACTCATAGGATTTTATAATCTTTTTTTGTCTTCCTCGTTGCAGCAGCTTTGGGAGCTGCTAGACAAGCTAAACAAGTTTTTTCCCTCTGTACAGAAAAAAGATTATGAAGTTCTAGATCGAGCGTCGACACAAGGCACAAATGGCCTATTTTTTTGTGTGTGTGCTAGGTTTCTGCGAACGTTTTTGCCGTACCCGAATAACTCCGACTATGGTAGGATACAACTGAAAAAAAAAAAAAAACACTGGGCCACGGTCCGCGGCGTACTGTGTTACTCCGCTGGCCAGTCATAAAAGTAATCAAAATCAGCTTTTTTGTGTTTGACTTTACTAAACAAGCCAGGTATCAAAACTCTATAGAGCTTTTAACTTTTTGTTTGTGATAAGTTTCTTGTTTAGGTGACAAGTTTCAACGAGATTACTTTTTTCGTCGTGAAGGAATTTTGTGCGCCGGTCCTGAATGCGGGCGGAGCTTCACTGCAGACTTAAGTTGTATCCGACTATATAGCAACACGTATTGAGTATCCACGTTTAGCAGCACCCTCTTATTAAAGGGGACACTGGTCTTTCGGACCAAAAAACGACCCAAAAATCAATTTTTAAAAAAAGACATTTTTGGACCCTATAGCTATTATTCTTCAAATCTACCAGTTTTCTCCTCCAGGAAATCGGTATTTTGATCATAATATTAAATTTAGATCACTGTGTGGGCTCAATTTGTTCAGGAGCAGGCGGTTTAACACCGTGAAAATTTTGGACACCTGGCTTAGTACGTCAATATCTCAACATCTAGGACAAATAGACATGTCATACTGTTTGCTAAGGGAAGCTGAAGGCACAATGTATGCAATAATCGAAGCACAATTGTTCAATCATGCTTCAAGAATTCATAATTTTGCAAAGTTTATTGATGCACGATATTCACACTTTGAATGCTGTTATTCTCAGTGCTGTAAAAACACTAATGAGGGCAAAATGAAAAAACTGCTTTGATTATTTCACTCTTTACTCACCATACTATGTAGCCATGGGTTTAAAATTGTTTTTATTGAGCCATTTTTTTTGTACCAAGGTACTAATAAATGACTAATTAAAATAGACTATCTTAGGAACTAATCAACTAATTGAAAAGCAATTTCATATTTGAAATCAGTATAAAAAACTGCAATGGTGATACAGTTTCATTAGGATTGGACTAAAAATAAGGAAAATAGGTCTAAGACCAGAGTCCCCCCTTAAAAAGCTGCACGTCTAAAATAGTGCGGCCACTATTGGCTCACCCACGAGGGCTGATCATCTCGTAACCGTTAGTAATGCGGTTATTTTCTTCCATAGTAACCGCTCTCACACTAATGGAGAATGCAGACGCACTCTGCGTGCCGTCTCCCGCACCAACAGTTTTTAGTGCGACAACGTTGTTATTGTTGGACTCAGGTGGAGTGGAAAATACCAACAGTGGTGGATTGGTCAGGTCACATGATCGTGTGACGTAATCACAACCTGCCCAGCGGATTGCGAGCAAATGATATGTCGCGAGAGGTTGTTCTGGAAGAGCAATCTTGGCTCTTACAAGCCCCACCAATGGCAGCACACCTCCCATCGCAGTGCAGCAGCACATGCCTTAACTGCTGCACCACTCCGCCAGGATCCAGAAGTTTGAGGACTCCCAGGAATGTACGAGCGAAAAGTCCAGAATGACCAATTCCGCATATATATAGGCATTAACCCAATAGTGCTATTGTGTCGCACCCTAAGGCGAGGCTGAAAATGGCTTTGAATAAAGTTCTGGTATACCTAGAATGTTAAAGGACATCACTTCACAGATATCCTCCAGCAAGAATTTTTTAAATGCACTTTGTGGAAGCTGAGTTATCTCATGTCTTCGCACCTTTTTCTCCCCTCTCGTCAGTTTTTTACACGCTGAAATTTCAGCGCTCCTCCTCCGGCCCCACCCACTTGGTCCGGGGAGGGGCGGAGCTTCCGGTCGCGGCCACGTGCGTGACACCAGAGCGGGACGTCACGCTGCTGACATAACGAGCGCTACATGACGCTTTGCGTGCGGATTCGTGCAAAAGCTTGGCACTGCAGGCTGCCGCGAGGCTTGGAAGCGAGAATTTCTAAAATTATATTGTAAATGATTGGTTCGCTTTTGAGGTCCTGTATGTGGCAAGAACACTCGGTGGCCTGTACTCTACATAATCAAGCGTACTATAGCACCTCAAACACCATTTCCAGGTACCCTTTAATTGTCCCCTTCAATTGTTTTCCCGCGGGAGGGCGGAGGGGTCTCTTGCACGCTGTCATTTTTTAGCGTTGCTTTTTTGGCGTTGAGTGCCACACGAAGTGCTCATCCAAGTCTTCACCTTTAGTTTGGACAGAGCTGTCCTCTTGTCACGAAATGCTCCAACTGTCTGGGTGCCTGAAATATAAATGTTAAGCGTTATGAACATTTCCTTCGGCCCCGACTTGATGCAATGATTCTCATGCTGGCCCATTTTCCCAGAAACACAATTGGTCTGACAACTCACAATGACAGCAACACCTTGGCAGTTTCTCTTAAACATGCAACATTCCCAGAGGCCTTGTTAATGCAACTATCAGCAGGACAAATGCAGCATATACTCTCAAGTATATTCAAATTTCAAACTTCTTCCCTACATCATGTTTTTACTTCTATAAGAAATTATTCAAACGATATCACTGTTAAAAATGAAATTCAGAAGCCTCATGAAATAAGAGGCTTTTCCATAAGCTGATCACATAACACTTACTTGAGCTCACTGCTTTTGGTGCTGTCTGGGTACCAGTGCTGCGGCAGAATGCTCTCAAGGCGACTTGAACAAATTTACTGCACTGCTGTACCGCTGACTTGCCAGTGTAGCAGGACTCCTATACTGGCAAGCTGTGTTGCACATTACTGGTGCACTCAGCCATGCCCGACTCCTCTGGAAGTGCTCCTGCAGTGCTTTTGTCTGAAAATTCCACACTGTCACTTACAGGTGGTTGTGAAGAACTGCTAGATGCATCTTGTTGAGCGTCAACAGTGCTGGAATCTCTCAGCAGAGCCTCAATTATCTGTGGAGGAAATGAACGTTGAAGTTCGAGTCTGTGAGCACAACATGTATTTGAAAAATTACAGCGCGGAAAACGGAGACTTCAAGGGTAGAAAACATAGGACAAGCGCTGACTCTCATCTAAAGTTTAATCGCAGCAAACAGGCAAATATAAGCGAACAGGCCACAACCAAACATTAAAACCACAAGGCACGTGCACTATGTTGGGTCAAGATAGGCAGCCTCACTGTCACGCAGAAGCAGGGATGGTTTGCTGATGCACAATCTTGATTTCTTTCTCATCTTGTATGCTGCTACGATTTCTCTGGTCAATTGATCGGGGTGTTTGTACAATATGCCACTGTAATACAAGGCAGGAAAACATGATTTACACTCTCGGCAATGATCAACCAAATATGTGGAGCGGTTAGAATCTAATGAGTTTAGATGTTCTCTCAGACGTGTGTTAATACACCATCCTGTTTGACCAATGTAAATTTGACCAGAGGACAGCGGTATTTTGTACACCACGCCCTCAGAGCACGGTAACAATTTCTTATCATGCTTAATGCCACAAGACGCTGCAGATTTGTTAGGATTGCGAGCCTTATTTTCAACAATTGAACAAATTTTATTGATCTTATTTGGTGCCGAAAAAACTATATCAACTTCAGACGTATGGCCACATTTTTAAGACCATGGGACAGGCGGTGTGCATAGGGAAGGACTGTGAACTTTTTCTGTTTCTGTTCATTCTGTGAAGAGAGAAATATAGAAAGACAACATGTATTTTGTCACAAAACACGCTCTCCCCAGATATGTAAACTATAACACAGGGCTCCCAAAGCATTCACATAAACCCCTTCCATTGCTAATGGTGGCAAAAAAGGCACATTGGCTGCAGCACCCTCGAGGTGATATATGTGCACATCAAGCAAATGTGCAAACTTACAGTGTATACCTTTTGCACCCCAGTTAGCTCTCAAATTCTACCATAGCAGCAGCAACCAAACAAAGAAAAATAATAAACATGCGACGGGGTGGCCATATATCGATATGATTTTCATCAGCTGCGGGAGAGAAAAATCGGTTTCTCTCGGATAAGCAGCCTGCTCTCCTTTCGCCATCACCTAAACCCGTTTCACGTTGGCAGGGATAGAGCTAAAGAAACACAATTACTTGATTCGTGCGGCACGCGTCTTCGATCGTCTTAAAGGGGCTCCGAAACACATTTTCAGTGCATTGTTTTACCTGTTGGTTGCATAGAATGAGTTATAGTGATGCTATTAGCATCGGTCGTACCGCTTATACTGCGGTTTTTAATATTTTAATTAGCTCGACAAAAACGAATTCGTGGCGCTGACGGTGTCACCATACAGTGGTGGTTTTTAGCAGCGGATATGACATCACGGAGAGCGAGCTTTATGATTGGACAAAGAGTAAATATACTGCAAATTGGGTTAATAACTAGCGATACGTTTTGTCAAGTTTTTGTGTTTTATATTACTTTAACAAAACCAGCTTGTTTGCCCTAGATAAAAGCACTGTAAATCAAGTAAAACAAAAACACGCCACCAGAGGCACTGGCTACTTTTTGCATCGAAGGACTTTGCGCCTCTCTGTAAACATCCTACGACCTAGCACTAAACACTTATGGCTACTCTCTATGTATCTGAGAGCGGCTTTGCAGAATCGATCCGATCGAGCCATTGAACTCTATAAGCGTTCGTTTCGGTCCCAAGGAAGGATGTGTTCGTTTCACATTTAGCAGGCAGTGCGCATCGTCAGCTTGTGGAGGATCACCGGGCGGCGGCGCCAGGTGGCGCCACGTTCCCGTCAACAGCGCGCGGTCCTTGCTCGCCGTGACCAACCAGCGCGCTAGGAGGGACGAGCGATGGTTGGCGATAAGCAGTAGCGGTACGCGCTATGCTAAATGTGTCTGATATTTTGCGCAGGCTGTCACAGCGTCGCAGTATCTTGCGCTCGAGTTCGGATCCATAAGTAAGAGAACGTCACTGATCAGTGTTCCCTTCTGCGCCGTCGACGTGACGGTGAAGCATCGCTGGGTCAGCTGAGCGTTCACATGGTTGTAACCATGCAAACGGGGCTGCCAGCCTTGGCATGAACGAGTTACAGAGAACAGGCAACCATGGAGTGCAAACTTCCGTCACGTGCTAAGATAGGCTGTTTTGATTGGTCGCTCTCGGTGTCGTCATTGGGAGAGTGAAATGGGAATGGGAAGCTGCGCGAAAATTGAGTTGAGGGCAGCATTTTGTTTGCTTGTATTTTGAAATTTCTTCATTGAATAACTCCCGTTCCTATGCATCGATTTTCGTAATTCTTTTTGAGTCAGCATCTGTGTGACATAAAGAATCCGTCTGAAGCGTAACCGGCATCCGTTCAAGCGGTGTTTCGCAGCCCCTTTAAAAGATCCGACACGGATCAAAAGAAAGCATGCGCTAAACCCTTCTGCACGCGCGTCAAGAATCATGCCACAGTGACCACGATTTTCCGTTTTAAAAGACGAGGAAATCTTCCCAGAGCCATAACCCGTACATCGCAGACATGCAAATGTACTGCACTTGCCTCTCTTCTCTGACGTTTCTCGAAGGCGCCGTGCCGTTTCGCTTGAAGTATCGGCCGATGAGCAAACACTATTGGAGTCGCGTCTGCACGCAGTCACCACTTTTTCGGAATGCCATACTGACTCATAAGGTGTACTTCGGCCTCATAACAGTCAGCCGTGCAGTGCTCCGAACACAACAGCGACGTGTTCGACGCAGCCCAATCTTTCCGCTCCACACATTGTTCCCACGCTTTCCTTTTTAACGGCTCCCTCGGGAATCTGAAGAAGGACACAGCGCTGGCCGCACTTCTCTCGCTCCGGCATCCGACAGCGACGCACGGCCGGTCGGGTGGCATTCTGCACGTAGTAGTGCTCGAAGGCTTCCTTTTTTTTTCGCTCTCTAGGCAATGTCAAGAGCAATGATCAAATGCTAGCAGCTTATGACAGGAGAATTAACCTCTACGGCTGCGGAGAAGGCACAGCAGCTACGCACTCTGTCCTTGTGACGTCACGCGATCACTGCTCGCCAGTGTTGCTCGACCAAAATCAGCTCGCTTTGCTATTTTAAAAAATTCATTTACTAATTGTATATCGCATGAAATGCACTCAGATTTGTACAGCTGCTGCGGAATGCACAAGCAACAATATGCCATTAACAGTGTGGGCTTGAAAATTTGCTGTCGTGACCCCTTTAATAAAGTAACCGCGTACCCAGCAATCCTGGACAAAAGCATTTTTGAGCGAGAAACCGTTTATGAACGCATTTTTCTTTCTTATAATGTAACATTTCACTATAACAATCAATATATCCGCATATCACCCGACGGCAGGCTTGTGTTTTTCTTCTATTCACGTTTTCGCTATCGTCAAAAGCGTTCACCATTGGTTTTCAATGGCAGTCTTAAGTGTTCGATGCGATCGACGGAAACACTTAAAAAAAGATTTTGCTATATATCAGAATAATTGACCATTGCTTTCAATATTTCCACAACAGTGTCTTACAATTTTCCAATTTTAAAAATTTTTGCTCGAGAAAGCTGGACATGTTCCGATTATGTTGCGGTTATATGTAATGGAAAGGGGCGCGTCGCGAGGATCCCTTGGGCATTTACATGGTTGGTTAGCTTAGCGTCTGCTCCGATGCTGTCCGGTGTTTGTGCGTGTGGCGTACGTGACTCAAGCTATGAGGTGTTCACCTGTGTTCGTAAAAAAAAAAAGGCGCGCACCAAAAGTGAGAAGACGATACGTGACTGCAACGACGTTGTTTTCATTATTGCTCTTGTAAATTTCGTATCGCTGTGGCTCGACGCCGCACAGATTTTCCTGTCGGTCGCCGCTAGCATTTTACGCATGCGCAGTGTGGTAGAAAACGACAGGATGAGCACTGCCTTGTGTGCGGGTCTAGGGGACGCTCACAACATTGAACGTTTGGCATCCCAGGCCAAAAACAAATATGGATCTGATCCAATTAGGCGTTCAAATCGGATCCATTTGGTTTCGATTGAAACTTCCCAACTGGAGCTTTCTTTAGTACACAACTGGAAACAATTGAACACATGTTTTTTTTTTTTTCCCTGGGACGTTTTTCGCGCGCGTTCTTCGCACCAGCTGCTAAAATGTTGCAATGTTCTCAAAAGAATGATGCTGACGGGTGTACGCAAGAATTGATTGTTAATATCGTCGAATGCTGAGAGGGGGTGCTTGATGGATGCAACTGTAATAGTGCATGGTCGTATTTAAAAAAAATCGCAGGGATTTGACGTAGTTAAACAGAGTAGGGCTTGCGAAACCACTTGAGGCAACAGCGCGTTTCAAAGCCAACTGCATACAAAATCAAGGTCAAAGTCAAAGTTCAAGGTCAGGGGTCAAAGATCAAGGCCAAGGAGTGAGGCTTCACACATACCTCGGGTTCGCTTTGCTAGTGAAGTATATATGTATATTGCTTTCCCACTAAAATATATTGCTGAAGCGGCCACAGAATGGTAAAAAGACAACAAAACCAGGCTGCAGAGGGTAAACGATAACAAAAAGGACAAAGCGTTGTACGGTGACCGCGAAGAGCAGTTGGACTGAGACCGCTCTTGGCAGAAATTCCTGACCCGCTCGTGCGTACGACGAATTTTTATTGTAACAATGACGTCATTGGGCCGTCGTTACAATAGCTAGTTTCCTCTTATCTAGACTATGGCAGTCAGCCCTCAGCGATAGGTGCACGGGCATGAGGCAAGGCTAAGGAGCTGTGTGCGCGCACTGGTGTTTGGAAATTTGTTTTTTGTTGTCCGATCACCGGACAACAGATTCGACCGCGGCGGTAGAATTTCGATGGAGGCCAAATTCTAGAGGCCCGTGTACTGTGCGATGTCAGTGCACGCTAGAGAACCCCAGGTGGTGGAAATTTCCGGAGCCCTTCACTACGGCGTCCCTCAGAGCCTGAGTCGCTTTGGGACGTTAAACCCCCATAGACCATAAACCATGTTTTTGTTGTTTGCGGGGCTGCTGAGTTGGATTGTTGCCGATCCTTCAAAACAATAGGGGCGTTCAATTCAAGCTCGTTAGCGCGAAATCCGACACCGGTTCATAGGCCATCATAAGCGCAGCTTGCATTTCAGAATGTCACTGGCCTTTCCAAAGGTCGCCTGCCGACCTGTTTAAATGCACGCATACGTGCTTTGTAGGAGAAAACAGCCCGAAGAAGCCCGCTGTCGGTGCGGCAGTGAAAAGAGCGTTGACGACATGACTAGCGCTACGTGCTTGTTCGCCATTGCATTACCGATGGTTTTGCGAGCAGTTTTCGCTATCACCGAGGATACGTGTGATGCAGGTGGAGGGACCATGGTGAGCCATTTTCTTCACGGTCCGGATGCTGCAAAGGTATGCCGTTATCTAAGTTTGCTTCATATTTTGAAGTGCTGTCGTCCGTAGGTAGTCGGGGAAAGTCAGAAATCACTCTTCGCTCGATTGTTCCGATCGCTACTTGCTATACGATTCAAGCGTAATCTGTTACGCCTGTGATGCCGAGTATTCCAAATTAGACATTAAGGTTTTTTAAAACAAATAACGAGTATTGCACGGGAGCCGTTTTTGTACTCGTGTTTTGCGAATAGGAGGACGCGTATTGTGATAGCAAGTGCCGCTGGGTAACTGCCGCACAGAATTCCTCCGCGACAGAAAAACAGTGCGCGTTGTGAGAGCTGTTCTTGTTGCCTAAACAAAGCCACGAGACGTAATCATAAGCTCAAGAATCTAGATTCCTCGTGTTTCTGTGATGTAGTCAGCCATTAAAAAACCCTTTTTGTTTACTATTGAGTTTGGTCAGCGGAGTAATAAAGGACGTCGCAGACCCTAACACATTGTTACTAACTGTTATTGGTTTAAGTTGTTTCCTATGGAACTTCATAGGTAGCCTTAGTTTTAGTCAATTCTTGTAGTAGGTCCGTTTTTCGGATGAGATATCATCCTGCCAATTTTCGACTTGATTCACTGCGGACAATCGACGCTACCTCCACGGTCGGTGTGACGCAGACGTTGCATATCCTCTTAAAGTTTGCGCGAGTTCCATTTTCAGCGTAAATGAAAATACTATATTTACTACTCAACAGTTTGGGTGTTCCAATGAAAACGCAATGTATTATGATGCCTTATTAATTAAACGAACACGTCGAAAAAGGAGTATTAAACTCATAATTTAAAGTAATCTCAAAGGGGTGCAGAAAATTCGCAGTTTTCCACAGGGAGCAGAACGATGATTTAGACAGAATTGCCAACATGGAAGGCCTCCCAGAGTTCCTCCTATTCTTTCGCGACTCTCGATGGGGACCATCCCTTACACAAATTTCTTTAGGCAGTTTATAGAGTGTCCATAGAAATTTGTCTATAAAGTCTATAGACTTCCTACAGACAAATGCTATTGGCTAGTCTATAGGCAATACAAACTTTATAGACGGTTTGCAGACAATCTCTAGATTTATGGCCTTACACATTTAGTAGAATTTTCTCTATTGACAGTTTATCGACCATGAATAGACAAAAGGAAATATATATAGGAAGGTAGCAGGGTCTAAATGAAGTGCATAGGCAGTCTATAGACTATTTTGACAAAGTCATGGTGAGCACTTTGTAACTCAACCGCATTTAGGCTGAAGAAGCGGCACAATAATCAAATAAACGTTGTAAAATATAGTCATGCACTTCAGGGCGATGCGGCGTTTTTTTTCTCGATTTCGCTGGTGGGAAGTTAAAAGAGAGAAGTTAACAATCAGTATTAAGAAGGTTTCAAATTCGGGTGGTTACAGGGACCACGGAAGAGGAGCAAGCAAGGGGGCCGGTCGCCCCCCCCCCCTCCACTCATCCAACATTTTCCCAGCATTTTCCCACCATTTTTCCAACATTCCTCGCACTTTCCAACTGCGTGCACTTGGATCAGGTTTCTGACAATTGAAACCTTCAATTATAGGACTCTTTCAATTAAAATCACAGTGGGGGCTGAGCTACTTGGCTTCAAAGCATTTCGTTTATGAGTAGCCTAAACCAGTCATGTCCCAACAAAAGTCGACCGTTTGACCTTTAGCCGCCACGGTGGCTGAGTAGTTATGGCGCTCGGCTGCTGGCCCGAAAGACGCGGGTCCGAATTTCGATGGAGGCGAAATTCTAGAGGCCCGTGTACTGTGCGATGTCAGTGCATGTTAAAGAACCCCAGGTGGTAGAAATTTCCGGAGACCTTCACTACGGCGTCCCTCATAGCCTGAGTCGCTTTGGGACGTTAAACCCTTGTAAACCAAACCGTTTGACCTTTGCACATATCCATGATTAGCAGAATTTCAACAAACCGTGCACAAACTTTTTTAATGCAATTGATCACTCCTGGTACGTAAGGCTTCCCATCTATAAAGCTTCCCATTTCAATTCGTTTTATATTGCCGGGAGCCTTTGCACCGTTTGTTCGTTGGCACTCAAAACCGCCGGCACGCGGCTTTATCATTTTGTTTTGTAATGCGAGATGCGACCAGAATTGTCTTCATTGACCGTGGCCGCGTGCAAATGCTTCCACATTTTTCCATATTGTTGTAGTTGCTTTTGGTTCTTTATCTCGAAGGTTCCTTGCCAGCTTTAAATTAAGCGCGGCCAATAACTGCAGGCATTCAGTTTGATGACCGCCGAGCACGCTTGTGGCTGTCGCCGTCGCCGAGTCATTCAGTTCTTAGTGGGCGCGAGTCAGTCCCTTTGTTTCTTTTGGAAGCCTTTTCGTTGCCTTCCTGGCTGCTGGAGTGTCGTCACCACAACGTGACAGTTTGCATAAACATTTGAACATTGAAAAATAAAAAAATAATAAAGATATAAAATTTATTATGTAAATGAGCAATACATAACAAAATAAGCCGGTCTTGACTCCGCCCCCCCCCCTCCACTCAAAAAAAAAAAAAAGTTCCGGAGTCCCTGGCTGGTAGTTAACATGGTCACACATAATTGCGCTTTTGAAATCACTTGGAACAACACAGGAGCGACACAAACACTTGTGCGCAAACTGTCAACTGCCAGTTTGGGAGTTTAACAGTTTGCGCACCAGTGTTTGTGTCGTTCCTGTGCTGTTCCAAGTCATTCAAAAGCGCAAATATGTATGACCATGTTAATAGTCAGTGTCACGAGCTGCTTCCTTAGCTGCCGGAACTTCATACGCAACACTCAGTGTCTCACACCGGGGATTCTAGCGGCTATCCTCACGGTCTTGGTAGAGCATAGTTTACAGAAATTGAGTCGAAAAAAACTGGCTGTCGTTTAGCTTTGGTTAAACCTGGAGTGACGCGATAGCTACAGCTGGCCGAGTGAAACTTGGTGACGTGCCCAACCACGTGACGAACCACGTGATCAGGCACAGCGCCGCGCCGCCGGCAGCTGCTCCGCACCACGTGACCAACCACGTGACAGCGTGGCGGCGCCGCCACGCTGAAGGCTCGAAATGCTACCGTAATGTAGCTATCGCTATGAATTAATGAACGAACTTTATTCCCGTCATCACGGGGCGTCACGGTCGGGGCGAATCAGTTAGGAGGGGGTGCCTCCCGGCCGGCTCTCTGCACCGGAGACCGCGGAGAGAGTCTTGCAGTAAGCTGTCTTCGCCTGACGGATGAGGAGTCCTTGCTGATCCGGGTTGTGGCTCCGGATCAGCTCTTCCAAGGTGGCAAGGTCTGGCTACAAAAGTCAGAGGTGGAGATTTCGAAAACCCGCCGCGGTGGCTTAATGGTTAGGACGCTCGGCTACTGATCCGGAGTTCCCGGTTCGAACCCGACCGCGGCGGCTGCGTTTTTATGGAGGCAAAACGCTAAGGCGCCCGTGTGCTGTGCGATGTCAGTGCATGTTAAAGATCCCCAGGTGGTCGAAATTAATCCGGAGCCCTCCACTACGGCACCTCTTTCTTTTTTTCTTCTTTCACTGCCTCCATTATCCCTTCCCTTACGGCGCGGTTCAGGTGTCCGCCGATATGTGAGACAGATAGTGCGCCATTTCCTTTCCCCAAAAACCAATTTTCAATTTTTATTTCGAAATAAGGATATGCTACGAGAATGCCAGCGAATGGAATATTGTTGGATGGAGTTATAGTTTCTAATAAAACGACACACTGACAAAAGCGCATACTTTAGTTCGTCACTGAAGTTTCTTCTCAAAGCGCACGCTAACACTATAGGTGTATAGTATAAAGCGATTTAAAGGTTAGCGTGCAATTTCGGCGAAAAAAAGGATTAATGCACTTTTCGTGGCTCAGTGATCGGTTGGTGGGATGTATAGAAATCACAGCTCAGGATAGAGGGACGTTCCTTAATTCGGCTAGCTAAGTTCATGTATTTGTTTCAGCCTTCTTGATAAAATAAACCGCTTTATAGCAATTTAATTAGATTCAGCTTCAAGTAATCATCTTCAAATCGCGTCAGACTGGACGTGACACTTTCGAAACAGTCGCCGAGTTTTTGAGCAGTCAGCCACTCGTGCCTTCAGTCTCACTCGTTACGAAGTGAAATTATTCAAACTATATACCCCTTAGTTTTTTTTTCCTTTTGCATTATTTTTGGCACGTCTGGATGCAGTGACACGCTTGCGGTATTTCAGGGCGCTGGCTTATGAAAATGTTGGCGGTAACAAAGCACAGCAATATAAAATGCGTCCGCGAACTCAACATTTCGACCGTCACCGCTGTCTGTCTAGGTCTGGGGCTGCGCCTGGCTTTTGTGTCTTTTAGTGACGTTGACATTTGTTGCGACCTTGCAAGTCTGCACCGCCACAGCAGGTGACATTTTCGCTTTGCTTTTAAGCATCGAAATCGGGGGTGTTTTTGATGCTATTTACGGTCAAAAATAATATATTTTTACAGTAACGACCTCACAAAAACATGAGATGAAAATATAATATTCTGTTTTCATCACCAGCCACTAGAAAAATCGCCTCCAAGGATGGTTTGTGTTTTTTGTGTATGCTGTAGTTTGTGGCGTATATTTCTCGACTGTTTCTTCAGTGGCCTCGCTGATGTACTGTTTGTAAAACTCGCTCGCGTTCTCGTAGGCTCAGTAGCTGAATTCTCGTTTGAATTAAGAATGTTCACTGTCTACGAATGACGTTAAGTTACGCGGACCAGTTTCCTGGCGGTTGCACTCTCTGCATAACTGCAACGGTGGCAGTTATAGGGATCACGGTCATGTTTAGCTTTGTGTGGTATTCATCAACAAGTTTGAAGTCATGTATGCAAATATCGGACACTGCACGGATTCACCATCCATTCCTCCTGAGAGATTCACAAGCTGCAGTGGCTCAGAAGATGCCACGATTAGCTGGTGTTCCTTCAGGAAATCTGATCATGAACTGCTGCAGTGACCTTTTTCGGGTGTTGTTCTTTCAGGAGCTCCAATGCATGCTCCATGCATGCCAGGTGTTTCAGGGAAGACTTTTAGTAATTTTCAAAAACAGGCTTTTTGAGGTAAAAATCTGGCTTCTGCGGCGTAGTATTATTATCAGTGTTGCCGGGCGCGGAAATCCGGTGAATTGTCTTAATTAGTAAGCTGGTTAACTGATATCTGATAATTAACTTTTTAACTATCACAGCTAGGCAACTGGTTGCAATTAGGGAATTGTAGCCGGCCGTTAGTAACAGCAATATCAGTTTTTAGAATTTCTAAAACGCGATTATTTTGTTGACGCTGTGGCTCGACAAAATCTGGCTACGTCGTGCCAAAATATATGCGCTTTCTAAAAGCAGGCAGGCAAAGCAACCTTTCCAGTGCACGTAACTAGTCAAAAAGCCAAAATTTGCCGAGCTACACCGCCAAGGTTTATAGCGTTTTCGAAATTCTAAAAACCGATTTTGCTATTACTAACGGCTGTCTGCAAATCTCTAACTGCAACTTGGCGCCTAACTCTACTTGGTGAAAAGTTGAGTATCAAAAATTACTTAATTATTACTTGAGACGATTCGCCGGTTTTCTGGTGTCCACCAACACTGGAAATAGTACGCTGAAAAGCTATATTTTTACCCCGAAAAACCAATTTTTTAGAATTATATCTAAAGTCTTCTCTGAAACAACTGACATTAATCGACGTTATGCTTTTCGTGCACTTTCTTGCTCATTTCCTTTCAAGTATGGCTAACATATGCTCCTCTCCATGCGCTAAACATAGCCATACACATGCAGGTACGGTCATAATGACTTTGACGCTGTTTGTTGTAGGTCAGCCTTTGTCCAAGATTCCTGATTCGCTCGATTTACTAGCTGCTTTCTTTCAGTGTAGTATATGCCCAAAAGAACCCCTGGACATTAATCTTTCAAGGCGACGTGTATACAACAGTGCACAACATGGCAAACTCACAGCTTTTCTTTTTTTTTTTTCAGAGTATGCTGACATTAGCAATAGTTTACTTATTTCAGGAAATTTTGACGTCATGTATATGACAAATAACGTCTTTTTACTGCCACCTATAGTAAAAACGGCGAATCATTATTCTCAAAACAGAGAGCTTGGTAGCACGTCCTTCGCTCGCCACTTAGGCGCAGAAAGATTTCTTCATCAGAAATAACATTTCTTTTTTATGAATTTCTAGTGCCATGCATGTGCATATTCTAAACACAAACTGACTCCGCGAACCCTCAAGCGTTTATTTGACAAATCCTGGTACTGGATGTCATGATTTCTTACCATTGTGACAGTTTTGTACGAAACTTTGAACACGTATGCAACTAATTGCTATTTCGTTTCTGTGTTCGAAAAGTAGCGAATTATCTTTCTTCTCTCTAGAGTATACTATTTAGGCAGAAAAATTTCGTCTCGAATGGAAATGATGAGCAGCGCATGGAGTGGATAAACGAGCCCTGAGTCTTACGAGATATGTAGTAGAGAAAAAACTTTTCCGAGGCTCGCAACAGGAGCAGAGGAATTGAGTACACAGTATTCAGCCCTTTCCATTTCCTTCAACTCGAATTCGCTGCTCCATTTTCCTTCAGGTTGCGACCGTCGCCGTTGCAGTGACAATCAGGCTCTCACCGTCACCATGAGCAGGGGTAAGGGCTGCTGCGGGGCGCTGACCTGCCTGGCCCTTCCCACTAAAGTCAGCCGCAGTATAACGCCATAATGACACGATAGAAAACCTATAAGAGAGGAGAAATTTACCTAAGCGCTCCCTCTATGGGCTCTAGGTACCCTTTAGAACCGCGTGATTAAGGTACGGCGGCGCAGACCACTAGTTGAATGTGATAATTACCAAAGATCAATTCAAAGGGGTCGAGGGCCCCTTTATAAAATACCTTCATACATATTAAGAACTATATAAGTACGTGCTGCAAAACATACACATTGCTGTACTCTTGAGATAACTAGGAGCCTTAAGTCATGAGCCCCTTCTGAAACTCCCATTTATAACCCAGCGGCAAGCAGCAGCTGGAGCCCGCCATACTTCGTGGTCGAAATGACTACCAAAACTACTAATCCATTCCAGAAATATCGACTAAAGAACTTCAAAGCAATAGTGGACTGAAATCTGGACTTTTTATTGGTACTGTCGTGAATAATTAGTCAAATACTACAATAATAAAATATTGTGGCATTAGAAAAAATACATTTGAGTTTTCTGTTTATTTTTGCTGCTTTTTCTTTCTTTGTAGCTGATGGAAAGCATGAGAAAGTTCTACTGTTTAGTTTATTATTCTAAAAACTCTACACTGGGAACTGAAATGCCATGTCTTTGCGCGCGGGCGTCGCTCATTGAGGCGCCGGGGGAGCACGCCAAATACTCGTACCAATTTTCTACCAATAAATCTAACCTGTAAGTACCACTCCCACTTCTTTCTCGCCCCAACAAAAGTCATTTTGATTTTAGAAGTGCATGGAACGCGATGGCACATATTGACACATATGCAGTTTTCATTGTTCTGTAACAGCACCACAGAATCGGGAATTTCTGTCCGATTCCAATAAATCATTGCCGAGTCGTGGAAGCTAGGACCAGCGTTAGCCAATCAGGAGCCCATTTCCCAACGCTTCCAGCTGGCAAGAACGCCTCGTGATTAGTCTGTAGTTTGGAGCTGACCAAAATATCCTTTCTTGTTATGCGAAATAGGCACGAAGATATATGTGAAATTGAATGTGATTATGCTCAAGCTGAAAAGGCACTGAAATTCTGTCATGACCGTGAACTCCCCTGCCAATTTCACATATGAAGGAGCTGTGCTTGAAAGAGTGTGGTCCGCACAGAGCACTCGTGCGCAGTGTGAAATTCTGACACCCCCCCCCCCCCCCCCCACACACACACATTGTAGGTATAAACTATCGTCATTCTCGCAGCTTTGTGCCATCACGTATGTGAGGCAAAAGTGAAAGGTTTGGCAGACGGGGCAGAATTGCAGCGGACAGCTTCGGCCTCTTGCTAGGCTGTGTGAATGGTTCTGTCCATGACATCGTGCAGGAGTCATGGCATCCTGCTTTTACGTTATAGCTACTAGCCACGATGGTATTAGACACCTGTAGCACAACGCGTACTGTGTCAGCGTTACCGTTACGTAAGTGCCGGGCGCCCGCGCGTCGTCAGTGCGCATTCGCAGATCACCCCGTGGCCGCTAGATGGCGCCAGGTACCCGGCAGCTGCGCGCGCGTGCCTGCCGCATCGGGACCAATCAGCGCGAGCGTAGTGGCAGTGGGCGCGCTCCCGGTAACCTGGTGACGGTTACACTATGCGCAGTATGCTAAAGGTGTCTATTATGCGTACTTAAAAAGAAGTAAGGCCCTACACGCGCATTTGAGCTAGAAATTTCAATTAGAAGTTATCTGCTCTAAGCTACTTCCTTTGTTAGAGCCTGAGTGACGTCATAACTCGACATCGCCGTCATCTGCTGCAAAACTGCCACGCGCATGGTCGGTGCGGAGCAGAGCCGCGATACATAATGGTGCAGTCGTCGAGGCCGGGTAGAAGCTAGACAGAAAAGCGAAGGCACATATATGCCTTTGTCCCCCTGGCGAGGGGTGTAAGCTACTCCGCATCGTTTCTCCAGCTTTCCCCCTTCACCCCACCCTCCCCACCCCTAGCCTGAACAAAGAATAACTCACTCCCCTACACTCACTACCTGCATTTCAATGGTTCCGTCACGAGCAAGCACGTGACCATCGGCTTATGCCGTCACGAATCGCGAGCTCGCCAGTGTTGCCTGACTGCCATACGGTTCAAGGGAACTTTTAAAAATTCAATTACAAATTATTCGCTGCACCAAATGTACTCATATTTCAGTTGTTCCGATATGTATAGGGAACAGCATGCAATAAACACCTTGAGTCTAAAAAATGGTGTCATGACTACTTTAAACGGCATGCAACTGCATAAGTTTTAGAAATTGATGAGCTTAAAAAGGTCGGATGTGTGAAACTTGCAGTTAAAGCATTCAAAGTCATTTTGGGCTAGCATGTGAAACAGTGACGTATTCGCCGACTAAAATCGCGAGGGCCTTGAAGCTTCTACGCAGCGCACAAAGCCACGTGTGGGGTACATGATGAGGTCATCTAAGGTATCGGTACATTTCGAACGCATGCGCCTACTTTGAAAAAAAAAAAAACCACCGAAGGCAAAGACCGCCGAGCGATGTTTGGCAGCTTCCAACGAAATACGGCAGGGTGTTGCTAAGGGCAGCGGTAATTTAAAATCCCTCAGTGGTTAGCGCGCGCGGCTACTGATACGGAGTTCCCGGGTTCGAACCCGACCGCGGCGGCTGCGTTTCGATGGAGGCGAAACGCCAAGGCGCCCGTGTGCTGTGCGATTTCATTGCACATTAACGATCCCCAGCTGGTCGAAATTATTCCGGAGCCCTACACTACGGCACCTCTTTCATCCTTTCTTCTTTCACTCCCTCCTTTATCCTTTCTCTCACGGCGCGGTTCAGGTGTCCGCCGATATGTGAGACAGATACTACACCATTTCCTTTCCCCAAAAACCAATTTTACCTTCCATGACGTCACACTGAAATTACCCGCGCTCCTCCGGTGCTTTGAGGAGAAGCACAAAATTAGTCGTCGATTACGTCACTATTCTAAATGCTAGTGCAAAAACAGCTGGAATGCTTTACCTACAGCTTATATAGATTTGAATTCTTGAATATCGCAAAAATCTCAAATAGTGGTTCAATTGCCCCGCCGCGGTGGCTCAGTGGTTAGGGCGCTCGACTACTGATCCGGAGTTCCCGGGTTCGAACCCGACCGCGGCGGCTGCGTTTTTATGGAGGAAAAACGCCAAGGCGCCCGTGTGCTGTGTGATGTCAGTGCACGTTAAAGATCCCCAGGTGGTCGAAATTATTCCGGAGCCCTCCAATACGGCACCTCTCTCTTCCTTTCTT
This sequence comes from Amblyomma americanum, assembly GCA_030143305.2. NCBI lineage: Eukaryota > Metazoa > Arthropoda > Arachnida > Ixodida > Ixodidae > Amblyomma > Amblyomma americanum. The sequence goes on along the minus strand of JARKHS020000919.1, from coordinate 33,564 downwards.
CCTTCACTCCCTCCTTTATCCCTTCCCTTACGGCGCGGTTCAGGTGTCCAACGATATATGAGACAGATACTGCGCCATTTCCTTTCCCCCCAAAACCAAAACGAATTGCCCTTTAAGCACGCTGAGCAGTCTCGTCGGCTGCCCTCTGCATACTGGCTGCAGCCCCACAGGTCAAACTTGTCCTCTACAGACTGAAAAAATGTGAGAAACAGCGGGGTTTCCACTGCAGATTAACTGCATGCGTTGTTTTTGGCAAAACTGCGGACTCAGCTCCCCCCCCCCCCCCCCCCAATTAAGGTCTAGTCGCTGAATGGGCATTTTCTTATTTATTATGAAGCCGCCATTAAATTGTTCGATTGTTGCCGCAGTTGGCATCGGCCGAAGACTATAGTTATCTGCTGTATTGTTATACGGCTTCTACAGCGGGAGCTGCTAATGCCACAGACCACATTTTACTTGACGTTGGTGTAGATATCGTCTCAGTGAGGCGGGTAGGAGAGTAGAAGGAGTAGGAGAAAAAGAGGAAGATAGGGTAACTGTTACTCTGGGGTAGGTTTGCGATGTTGCTTCCTTTTATTAAATTTTTTTTCAGCGCACTTGTAGCACATCTAGCGTGTCAGTGATCGATGGGTCTTCGCATTACGCTGGATAACGTATGGTGGTTCTTTTTCTGCAAAACTTGTACTGCAGAGCTTAAGGTCGCATGACTTGCGAACTTGGTGTCCGGTGCTTTCAGCAGTAAAAGCTAAACTCGGCGACTTTTTCTGCAAATGGAGCAAAAGCTTTACGGAGCTGATAAACGCGCTCTCTTTATACGATGCGGAATATTGTCCCCGCTTGCAGTTATTAATTTTCTCTTAAAACGTAGTGTATTACGCGACAGCGTAAGGAGCTCGTACTGCTGAAAACCTGACGTGCCCGCCGTCCTACGTAAGCCAGAAAAAAAAATACCAGAATTCTGAAATAAGAATATAGAAAAACAAAATAGCCGGCATTGGAGGTCGAAACCCATGCCCTCTGCGTGCCACGCAGGCATACAGCGCATAGACCACGAAGCAGTCGTTGGTTCAGGCGTGTTAGAGAGGCACTTACTGAACGCAATGTGGTGTGTATGGCATAGTAAGGTGTGTTTGGGATGTGTACTGATATTATAGTCACTAAAAATACAAGCAAATAATATGCTAATTAGGCGTCAGAAATTGCGCGGAAAGAAAATGCTGTGTTATGGTGCTTCATTGTACTGAAAGCAATCATGTGTGATTATGTAGTCGCGCGGTTTGTCGTTCAGTGTTACCGAGACAGTGATTGGTAATCGATAATTATAAATGGTGATTGGTAATCGGCGATGTGATCGGTAATCGCGACAGTAGTGGATGGCGCTTCATTGTACTGAAACCAATCATATGTGTGAGTATGTAGTGATGCGGTATGTCGTGCAGTATAATCGAGATAGTGATTATTAATCGATAATTGTGATTGGTAATCGGTAATGTAACCGGTAATTGTGGTCGTAATCGATGATCGTGATCGGTAAGGTGATAGTGGATTGGTAATCAGCGATAATTGAAAAAAAAGGAATAAAAAGTGGAGAGAAAGAGAAGGCGTTATCGCGTTTGCTACCTAGCCGAAGTAAGCGTCCTCCTAATTTTTATCACTGTTATTTAAGGCAAATTCAAACACAACTGCAAACTTTAAACTTTGAAGTTCAAGGAAAAAAACAATTTCTGGGTTACAACTAATTTGCTAGGCCTGCATAGTTACAAGAGGCGGCCAAGCTGTCCAGGTGCACCGTCGTGCGGCCGAAATATTTCGAGGAATGACGCAGTTACGGACGATTCGACCCTGTAACATTCCCTTCACTGCCAAGGAAATCTTTCGCCTAGTATATATAGCCTGCGATGAAAAAAACTCAGAACGATTTTTAGCCTCCTCGCACACAGCGTACGAAGAGCTAATGGGCGACTAGAAAAACACATTTTCTTCCAGACTTTCAGGAGCAACGTCGGTGCACACGAAGAAAACAGACTACGCCTTTAAACACAAGAATGAAATCATTGCTACATATGTCCGCAGTAAGTTCTCTTCGCATAAAACTTGTTCATAATCAGTCAGGTTCAATGACTTTTACAAGGAAAGTGTCGGGGACCACTTGAACAACAATGACCGTGACAGGGGAGGCCAGGGCTGTTGCTGTATGGGAGCATCACGACTAATGACAAGCTGTACAGTTTCCTGTCACCATTCTTTATATAGGCTTGTTTCATGGATAGAAATATTGTCTCAGTGCCAATGCAATAATTGCATCGTATGCAGTGCACACTATACATAGGTATGCATTGATACGTCATGCTGTTATAATGCAGCAACACGCTTTTAACTTACTATTTTTGAAATGCTATCACAGTAAGTATTGTCGCGGATACAGGCGTAATACAGAGAGGCTGACGAAGAGCGGCTCTCGTGAATACGCTTTCGACTTAACACATCTAGTTCTCCAGTACCTCCTTATGTGACCAATCGGTAGTGAAATATTCGGGATAATAAATTCCACATAAATATAAGCTATCCCCGTTGAGATAATTGCGTTTGGCTGCAGGTATTATGAAGTGAGTTTTTCGATAATGATTCTCGCTTTTGCTGGGGCTGTTGCAAAGTCGCTGCTGGTAAGATGATATATTGCTGACAACAATACTTTTTTGCTTTTCCAGACCAGGAACTATATAAAGAAAGTTTTCGGATACTATACACAGATTACGACTCATGTGTCGTTTTTAACTCAACCAATTTAGGTGAGTTATTTCGTAAGTTGCATGTCGAATTAGGCGGTACTGATCAGTGGGGCGGTGCGCTGGCATCCGGCTGATTTAACGCGCTGATTTAACTCTTGTTTTTTATCTCCATCCGTCCGTGAATCAAACGAGATAGAGTGCCGAAATGACAACGGTACGCTGCCATTTCGCGCTCCCGCCTCGACATCTTATTTATGTATGCTATTTAGCCTTGAAACGTACCATGAAGCGTGCGCTGTGGCTGCAGATACTCGTACATAAGCCTTTACGCGAAGGACCGAACAGTTGCTAAAATGTAAAGCGATAGAACATATTTTTTTCAGAATTGCTATGACAGTTGTAAGCTGCGTTTAATAATGATTAAACGCAGTTTTTAGTTGTCAACAACTTTCTAAAAAGCCTTTAGATTGTCTCGATTGCTCTAGTCGCTAATGAACATACAACCGCCATCTGATAACTTGTAGACAAACATACCCAACAAAACTGGAGAGAAGCATTCTTGAGGGGCAAACCGTGTATGAGCGCAATTTTTTCACATAATGTAAGATTTCACTATAACAATCAATATATTCACAGATCACTCGACGGCAGTCTTGTATTTGTCTCTATTCACGTTTTTTGCTATCGTCAAAAGCGATCCCCATTGGTTTTCTATGGCAGTCTTAACCGTTCGATGCGATTGATCGAAACACCTTAAAATAAAAATTTTGCTATGCATGAGAAGAATGGACCACTGACTTCAATATTTGCATAATAGAGTCTTACAATTTTTCAACTTTCAAAATTTTTGCCCCAGAAATCTGGACTTGATATTGGTCGAGTTAAACCTCGCCGTTCTGTGGTGCGTGCCGGGGTGTTTCCGGAACCTTATCAAGGCTACATGCATTCTCACAGGTGTGCAACTGTGGGTCAGGCGCAAAATATTACGCAAAGAAAAAGGGATGCCCTACGTCTGCTCACTTACCTATGACCTCGCCACTAAAGACGCAGGAGTACGTCACATGGTATACGATTGGAAGAAGTGCCCTGAGCGAAGGAGCTACACCGAGAAATTAGAGTATGATTTTGACGCTTCACCTCAATAAATAAAGTGTAAGAGGAGCTCATTTCGAGCAGAGCGTGAGATTGAGCTCCACTGCCTGCTTTATCAAAGATGTTATGTCTGGTCATTCATTTGTTTTGGATTGAAACAAATTACTAAGTTGTTGAGTACCTTGGATATCATTCGATTTCATCCCAAGTTGCTTAGAACTGCCGACAAGCCGGCGCTATTCTTCGGGACAGCAAAGTAGTAGTAAACATGTCGCAGCGCTCAGGCTGTCCAATGTTCTTTGAACTTTTCCTGAAAATACCGATTTATGCTGATTCGCTTTGTGAAGTTCAACCGACAACTGTGGTAGTTAGCTCGAAAGAGCCAACTGTTGCCTAAAGGCAAGACACAGTGAAAATAGCCCTGCTAGTTGCTGTGAAAGCTAAAGTTTTGAATATTTGGGAAGCTATAGAGCTCGACCAGCAACTTTTGTCCTTTGCCCTCGATGATTGGAAACCGGCGTCCAATGCCTTGTGACTTGTTTGCGAACTGCTGTGAAAGCAATGCTAATGTTTAGAATATATAAAAAGCTAGATAGAGCTCGACAAGAAACTTCTGTCGTTGTCCTCGATGTCTGAAAACCGGCGTCTATCGCTGCTTTCGCGGCCTGATGTGCTGTTGACCCGACTTTCTTTCCGGCCTTTGCGACGTGTTCGGGCGCTTAATTTCTAACCGTCTGTGAGGTGCACATCAAATCCTTAGGGGATTTTTGGAGAGTGGTGCGTCGACAGCGGAGCGTTACATGCGCCAGCCCAGCGTTGCGCTTGTGCGCGCATGATTGGTGTGTGCGAGGCGACGACGACGAAGAGCGTGACGAGCACGAGGAGCGGAGAGCTCACGTGTCAGAAAAGCGAGGTGTGAAGGGAGACAGCGCAGCGGAGTTCGGGTCATTCAAGCGGGGAGGTGGCAGCCGTCGGACGTTGGGTTCGTGCTGCCGGGAACCCACCTTGGATCACCGACGCAGGCCTCCTGCGTCTCTTTTGAGTGTGGAGGTGGCTGCAGATGGACAGAGGTTCCGTGCTACCGAGAGGTTCCGTGCTACCGAGAGGCTCCCTTGGATAGCCTGCATTAAGCCTACGGAGTTTCGGGATGCCGTAGACGGGCCCTTAGCTACGCTTCTCCTGCTGCTGCCAAGTTCCTGGGGCTGCTGACGAGGATCCATCGACGCCTTGCTATGGTCCTTTCCGCTCCTGCTACCATCTGGCCCTCTTCCACCGCTTACTTCGAAGCAACGCCAACGACGCGTCGTAGTTCATCGACCCGCGTCCGTCTTGTCTGTAAGGCATCCCCGCTTCACATGGGACGCTCAATATCTGGCGAACTCTTTCCTTTAGCCTGCAGTGGTGTACGCGTGTTGAGTGTGTATTACAGCGAAGCTGTATACCTTTACCGTCCAAGGAAATTTTCGTGCCGTCGGCATCGTCAGGAAAAAACGCCGGGCTAAAAATTGAATGCTACTCCGAGTGGAAAACTACCCAACAGCATAGAAATCGTATATCATACTGATCATAAGGCAGTCGTAATATAAAAAATGAAAGAGAAAAACATAATGTACAAAAATAATAAAATTAAAATAAGTTAAAATTGAAAAACGACATGTGAAATATATAACAAATAAACAAAACGTATTAAATATGATATAAAAACAAACATTAAGAAACAAACAAAATCAACATATATAAAACCTATTAAAACAGAATAAAAATAATATAAATAATTTAAAAATTCAGAAATATATGTAGGGTAAATCTCCTTTGAACTCAGGCATGATGCATATAGCTCAGTACTCGTTTCACTTGTCTCTGGTTTCACTGTTTGTAGAGCCACGTGTGTGAATTTTCAAGTGACGGCGCAATGGGTAATCGGGTGTCGTTTTACAGCCTTGCTGTCCAACCACTTTCACAGCGTGGACTGGGGCCACAATTTTTTTGTGTTTTTTATTATTATTGGCTCTTTTCCTTTAAATTATAAATATGGCTTCGATTTGTTTTTTCTGATCTGTTTTTGTTTTCGTCTTGTTGAAACCATATGCGATAGCGTTCCCCCTCGGCAGTTGGGCACGCGTTACAAATTCGCGACACTTATTACACTAATATTATCACGTTTGTTGACGGCGGTCGGGCACTCAGACTTACGGGCACAGAGAAAGACTTCTGATGAAATAACTTTATTTGCACCCGTCAAGGAATCAGAGGGCGAAAAAGACGAGTCTTGACCGCCGTCATCTTCCTCCCCTTTCAGCAGGCTGGGATCCCTTGGGATTCAGCGGTGTCCAGGGCCAGACGGATGACTTCTTTTTGTTCTTCTTCTTTCTGGCTGGCCATTAAAGCCTCCCAGGACTCTATATTCCTGTCTGGTTCGTTGTGGCTAGGGCATGTCCACACCATGTGGATCATGTCTGCTATTTCATTACACTGTTTACACCTGGGGTCTTGGATCGCCGGATGCCATCTGCTTAGTGCGAGTGGGTTCGGAAAAACTCCCGCCTGTAACTTTCTCCATATGACCTCTTCCTTTTTGCTGAGGCCCTTGCATGCTCCAGGTAATGTCTGTCTTCCTAATCTGTAATGGTTAAGAATATCTTGGTACGTGTTCAGCTCCTCGCTCGTCTGAAGGGACTCTCTACTCGACGAGACCGCATTGGGGTCCCGGTGTGTGAGTCCTCGGGCCAATGCGTGCGCTGTCTCGTTTCCCCGGAGGCCCTCGTGGGCCGGAGTCCAAACAAGGTTAATTAGTTCTGCCGGTGTCGGGCCGGCTGTGAGAATTTTGACTGCTTCGACAGATACCCTGCCTGCGTTGTAGTTGCGGATAGCCGACTTGGAATCTGTTATAATCACCCTAACATTCCGTTGAGTTAAAGCCAGCGCAATGGCTACCTCCTCAGCCGCTGTTGCATCACTCTATTGGGTGCTGCAGCACGAGACTCGGTCTCCGCCCTCCCTGGTCGCCAGGGCTACGAAACCCGTTCTGCCTTCATATTCCGCCGCGTCCGTGCAAACCACGTCCTGTCTATTGGCTAATTTTTTCTGCAGAGCTTTCGCTCTGTCCTTTCGCCTACCCTCATGGTGTACCGGATGCATATTCCTTGGGAGTGGTGGGATTCTGATTTTGTTCCTTATGTCTGTTGGGATATTCTCCGTGTGTTTGAGCCGCGCTCGAGGTTCGAAGCCTAGCTTTTCTAGTATTTTTAGCCCCGAATGGCTGCGTAAAAGACTTCTGAATGAAGCGGCTTATGGGCCTTACTAGCGCCCACAAACAACAGAATATCTTAGCGGCGTCGAAAACAACAAGCGTGCTCAGCGGTCGTCAGAGTAAGGAATCACTGCCACTCTCGACCGGGCTGTATTTAAATCTAAGAATTTTCGAGATACAGTGCGAACGGCAACCACAACAATCTCGAACAACGTAGAATCACTTGCACATGGCGGAGCGTGGATCTGAGCGTGAATGAACAAGCAGTACAATGCTTTGTGGCAATGTAATGCTTTATGTATTGTCGGAATTAAAAGTCTCCAACCACCCCTCCAAGTTTCGAACCGTGCCGCGCTGCATGAGGGCCCCATCTCACAGTGTACTCCTGGGGTCGAGACCAGTGGAGGGCGGGTCAGAGAAATTTGAACCCGGATGTACGTGATCTGTTTGCAGACTTCAGCAAGTGATATAAAAATCATTCCAAAACCAAAAACTTCGACGCAACATGTCGCCAGAAGAGAGGTGAGGCTGAGCATGCCACCGAGGACAGCCACTCTGGTTCTAAGTCCACCTGGTCACAGAGTTTCTGAAAGTGGATCATTTGGCTAAAATAGGACTTGGTAGAAACAACAGATTCTCAGTGCCATTCCATGATGCGAGTTTTCCATAGGCTTTGTTGTCCAACTATAAAGAACCTCTCTAAGGGTTCATCAGTATGCGGTAAAGCAGCAAGGTGCTGTATGCTATGGCAAGTAAAATTGATTCGCATGTTTTATGTCCGCGGTGGGACATCTCAAAACAACATTTCGTCTACAGTTAATGAAACAATTCTCAATATTTATGGAACATCACAGTAACTAGCCGAAAACACAATTCTTCTTTTCTGATGCCATGTCTTACGGACAAGGTCTCGATCTGGCGCTTCTAAAGGAAACTCTTGGTTTGTCGTGAAACTGGCATTTTCCGCACCCGTACAGATGCATTATGTCCAGACATTCCACAATACATTGAACGGCAAATTAGGTGAGGCAAACGATTTGAAATCAAGTTCTCTGTAGAAGCGTTTTCTACTGCCAGCTAACAGTAATCCTTACCGTACTGTCTTTTCTCGTCTGCTTGCGGGTGAGCCTGTCTACAACTGCCTTTTTACAGGCGGACCTTACTGGGCGTCCGTAAGGTGCGCAAGACTTCTGAGATGCTCTGCGTTATGTCATCGAGATGCTGTGCATCGTGACTTGAGTGACATTTGCTCCTTCGGGCAATTCCAGATGTCACGTGCGCGAATGGTGACATGCAGGACAGCCTAAGCAAAAGCTTCGCTCGTGAAGTCCGTATAACCAAATTTTAATTTTCAAATTTGAATATCACCGCAAGTAATCATCGTTTCGCCGCCCAGATGTGGAACCATTTCAAGCTGAGTGCGCCCCACGGGAGCTTTTTATTCCATGTAGGCCTTTTGCATGCTCTACAGGCAAGGTGTGGTTTACCGATATCAGTTCGTCATACGCTCAAAAGGTGGCACAGCTAGTCTAGTCATCATGATCTGCGTTTTGGACCACCGTTCTCAGCACATGGGGTGCACCACTCAATCGCGGCTTGTGCATCTCCGGTGTGTTTCCAGCCGCTCCGATTGTGTGCGTATAGATGTGACGCTCATTTTTAGAGCCAGCCACAGAGAAGTATGAGAAAACGATACCGTAGTCAATTGGCGGCAATGCTTTGCACCTATGGCACAACCGTTCGTGGCACGGATAATATTTTTTCTGGCGCTTGTCATACGCGTGTATTCGTTTGTACGTATTGCCAAAGAAAATTGCTGGAATTAATTTAATCCGACACATTGAAGTGATTCGGTGTGTGCAGTAGTTGCGGTGCCGATGTGGCAGTCTTCAGGGTAACAGGATATATTGCTATTTGTATCGCAGCGTTGCCACCTGGTTTAATAATAAACGATCCGTGCAACGGTGTGCACCGAGGGTAATAATGAAAGGAAAAGACTGATGGATATTGAATTGCCCATCATTCTAATAATAATAATAATAATAATAATAATAATAATAATTGGTTTTGGGAGAAAGGAAATGGCGCAGTATCTCTCATATACCGTTGGACACCTGAACCGCGCCTTAAGGGAAGGGATAAAGGAGGGAGTGAAAGAAGAAAGGAAGAGGTAGGTTGCGTAGTGGAGGACTCCGGAGTAATTTCGACCACCTGAGGATATTTAACGTACACTGACATCGCACAGCACACGGGCGCCTTAGCGTTTTTCCTCCATAAAAACGCAGCCGCCGCGGTCGGGTTGGAACCCGGGCCCGTCATACTGACGCAAAAATTTTCTTTGTAATTTATGTAGCAAAAGGGATATTTATTTATTTATTTATTTATTCAAAGTATACTGTAGACCCTGAAGTGGGTCCAAGCCGGAGGGCACAGACACATGAAAGAAAATACAGCAAACAACATCACAAAAAATAACATAGGGCGTGAAACAAGAAACCACTGAGCAACTTTCAGAAGAACCATCACGCCAATCGAATCAATGCTGTATAGTACTTCAGGGGGAGTTCATTCCGTTCAGTTGTTGTGCTGGGAAAAAGCGAGCATTTCAAAGCACTGGTTCCAGCGGTGTACAGTGTTAATAGTTCCGCGTGACGGTGTCTAGTTGGTCGCGTTGTGAGGGGCTTAATAAATTAATCAGAACTCATAGAGAGTTTGCTATTTTTTAGTAATAAAAAGTATTTGTATGTTGTGTTTTGCCATCAGAGTGGTTGAAGAGTCAATAGAACGATATTTTTAGAGATGAATCTAACAGATTTCAGTGCATCACTTCTAAGCCTCGATGTTCCAACGGTGTTTCTAGCGATCGATATGGCCGGTATAAAACGACCCTCCGCTTTCTCCCTCTGAACTCATACAACGGAGCGGGCCAGAAAAAAATAGATTGAGGAGCCCACGAGTTCCACACCTGGCTGTCTTGCACCACGGCCTTGAACTTGCTGAAGAGGCCACGCTTAGGAAGATTGCTGTTGAGGTTGATCTAATTCCGGCAGTCATTTCAAATTGGCCTGACTCCGAGGCTCATTTGTCTGCCAAGGGCATTGCGTTGCCAAGATATAAAAGCAAGTGTCCATCATCCGTGGTGGGTGTGACGTACACTGCGACCAGCCAGGATGCGACAACTGCCACAAAAGGGACAAAAATTACGGAGGGCACTTAACACTACTAACGCGCTGTGAATGCGAAAGCATGCACGCGGGGTGACCGGCTGCGGGGAGTGGCCAGCGAAGCTGATCTGTTCGCGCCTGTCTCGGTTGGAGACCCACTTCAGGAGAAATTTTATTTAAGAATTTTTATTTTTATTTCTTTCATGATGATATAGACACTGCCGATGACGTCATGAGGCCACGTGAGTTTTTGGACCGCCTGGCGTGGACTACCACAACAACATCGGATATTCCGTCTCATGAGCCATACAATGCTACTGAATTAGTAGCTTTACAACACTGCCTGGTGTGCTGTATGGACACACGCACTACATCAACATCATCCGTTCATTCTCGACTTCGTTTGTGCTCCAAACATGTTCCATATATGCAAGAATCAACGCCGAAAGTTGCCTTCATTCTGTGAGGGAATAAACAGGACTGGCGAGAAATCGGCGAAAACATTTGCAACTTTCTACAAAAGTGATTTTTTTCAGGCAGATGAAGGTAATCTACCAGCCTACTGTAGCTTACTGTTTCCAGTATTATTAACATTTATTGCAACTTCATGGCCACAAATGCAGACATTGTCTTTCATGAAGTTAAATGGAGCCCATACTGACTTACACGGCATTTCCGAGGCGAAAAGACAAAAATGACTTATTTAGAGATAGTTGTCGACACTTCCCAAGCAAGTGCTGCGTTTGCATCTGCTGCCCATGTGGACAGCAAGAGCGAAATAATTAATTCGACAAACACAGTTTTAAGGCAATGCACTTCTGCGTTTATTTAGAGCAGAATGCAGATCACAAACATGGTACCACTTTGCATCAAATGTGTTTATTCAGAGCAGCTCCCAGACCACCCAGAGATTTAAGTGGACTACATGAATATGAGGGATTCCTAAGATATTTCTTCGTGTTCCCAAGGGCATGGCTATGCAAATTTTTGGAGGATTCACAGACCATTGTCATTTCCTGTATAAAAACACAAAATTTTAAGGTCTTTAGTTCTGCACACGCCCTTTTCGCATTCGCCGACGGGGCAACGATATTCAAGGCGTGTTTGCAGCTTCCGGGCGTCATTATGCGTGATATCCTGAAAGAAAAAAGTATCACCGAAATGTATATTTCGCACATTCCGAGGCGACCACGGCGGCTGCGTTTTTATGGAGGAAAAACGCTAAGGCGCCCGTGTGCTGTGCGATGTCAGTGCACGTTAAAGATCCCCAGGTGGTCGAAATTACTCTGGAGCCCTCCACTACGGCACCTCTTTTCTCCTTTCTTCTTTCAGTCCCTCCTTTATCCTTTCCCTTACGGCGCGGTACAGGTGTCCAACGATATATGAGACAGATACTGCGCCATTTCCTTTCCACCAAAAAACCAATTATTATTATTATTATTATTATTAATTCCGAGGCGCCATATTCGAGTGAAGGCCTGTTCAAATATTTATATCGGTATAGGCAGAAATTTCTATGAGTTAGAAGGTGCGATGAGAAAGCTCGATTTACTAGGCTATATACTCCTCACAAGGTGAAATTTATTATATCAGGTCTGCTTTCCACTTCGCAATTTTTTCGGTACTGCAGTATCAGTGCGCTTCACGATCACTGAACCTCGACGCCAATGAAGTGCTGTTGGCCACTTAGTGGAATTGCTTGCTAATAGAGGAAACAACGGCGTGGGGATATGAGGAGCTCGTTGTGACATATTAAGGAAGCCTACAGTCACCGAAACTGAGGAAAACATAAGGAATGCTTGTGCATTTTTTATTTTTGCGGCGTTATGAATGAGAAATCATTGGTGTAATCGACTGTCCAATCTTCTCCTTTCGGGGGTATTTATGTTCAACTGTCGTTCGATTATATTAGAGCCGCAATATGATTACTCACTAATTTCTGTTGCTGAACAACAGGAAATAAAAAAAAAAAACATGGGAACATCTTCCTATCCTTGCCTTTATTTCGGCGTTCCGGCGACTGCTGGCTTCCTTGATACGTATGTCATAAGGAGCCCTTCATTTCTCGACTTTTGTATGTTCGATAGCTTAACGAAGGCCTCACTTCTGGCAGTCTTGATGCCATAGGTGTCATAAGAAGGTCTTCGCACAGCTTTCGCCCTTGCCGTTAAATCACATCCTTAGGTGACACTCGCGACAATACAGGACTTACTGCGTCCGCCGTTATGGACGAGGGCGGCGCTGGTGAACACTCTCAAGGGTTCGGTTGCACGCACATAAATACCCCCGAAAGTAAAAGCTTGGACCGCTGCCGCCTTACCTGAGTTGATAGAGCATCGTTCGCTGCATACCGAGGTAGTGGGTTCGGTTTTCAGTGGCGGCAGATGGTTGTTTGTTCTTCTAATTTCTAGTCAATTATCTTTCAGGCCCAAAATAATTAGGCTACTGATATCACATTGATAGACCACATATCAAAAACCAGGAATATTGCTTTATGCTTTCCTCGGCTTCGGTGAATGTTGGCTTCCTTAGGTAGGGATTTATTTCTAGGGGACGTTTAGGCCAGAAACTGGTCTTCAGGACAGGAGGTGCATTGAGTGCACACCGATTTATATTTGGCCAAAGGAGGGACGGTTATGAGCTTGAAAAAAAAAAGGAAAAAGCTGGGTTGGGTTAGAGAGAGAACAATAATAATTGGTTTTTGGGGACAGGAACTGGCGCAGTATCTGCTCATATATCGTTGGACACCTGAGCCGCGCCGTAAGGGAAGGAATAAGAAAGGAAGAAAGAGGTGCCGTAGTGGAGGGCTCCGGAATAATTTCGACCACCTGGGGATCTTAACGTGCACTGACATCGCACAGCACACGTGCGCCTTGGCGTTTTTCCTCCATAAAAATGCATCCGCCGTGGTCGGGATCGAACCCGGGAACTCGGGATCAGTAGCCGAGCGCCCTAACCACTGAGCCACCGCAGCGGGTCCAGCCTGCTAGTAGCACGTCTTAGCTGTACTTTGATGTAAAATGAAAATTGGTTTTGAGGAAAGGAAATAACGTAGTAACTGTCTCGCACACCTCGGTGGACACCCGAACCGCGCCGTAAGTGAAGGAATAAAGGAGGGAGTGAAACAAAAAGGAAGAAAGAGGCGCCGTAGTGGAGGTCTCGGGAATAATTTAGATCACCTGGGGATCCTTAACGTGTACTGACATCGCACAGAACACAGGCGCCTTTTGTTTTTCGCCTGTATTACACCGCTGACAATGCTATGCCAAAAAAGCGCTCGTATAACTCAAAAAGCATATTTTTTGAAAATTGTGGAATGTCTTAGGTGATGCTCCCTGTGTATCTCGCGGTAATAAATACACTTGGCTGCTGGAGAAATATGTTGTGAAGTGGAAAAACCCTTCCTTTAGGTAAAGGTTTAACTCTAGTCGACGTTACGATAAGAAAATGCTCTTCTTCAGTCATTGTTCGCCGATGGATACCTACTTCACACAGCGTGTTTGTGATATGCATTCCACACGGTAATTGTACCTGCTGGCTGGCATATAGATGCAGAGAAATATAATGCAGCTTCAAACAAGTAACTGTTTTATGCCATGAAAGGTCAAAGCAGAGTAAAGAAACTCACAATGCATTCTGTGCCATCCGGTGAGATCTCTGCAAAAGTTGATTCCGTTGCACAGGGATGTGCACACCCTACTACAACCTGTAGAATGATTAAACAAAAGGAATTGCAATGTGTCTTCAAAGCTCATTATAGAAAGTTGAAGAGATCAACCCTGTTAGCTACAAAAATATCTGCCGAATCGGTTTACCGAATCACTCTGCAATAAATAGAAAAGTGACCATATCCTCCAGTGCTTTGACTATTAGTATTGCGTAAGACGTTTATCAAGTTCCGTGCCTTTCGTCTTTCTAATTTTTCGGGTAGTGCTACTCCTGCTCTTTGGAGGAGTGGTAGCAGTAACAGCTGAAGTAGTAGTGCTCGAAGTGGTAACTGTGGTGGTTTTTAGAACATCTACTGCCACCATGGGTCATATTCTATAAGCTGTCCATTTTCCGTTGGCCATTTCGCATCCATTTGGCCCTCTGTCATTGGCCACTCATATATACCCATGGCTTTCAAGAAACGTGCGTGGAAAGCGACCAGGCCATTGAGGGACTGGCGACCGAACCTCACCATTGGCTCCATATCGCAGCCAATGGTGGTGCATATCGTAGCCGCGGGTATACCTCAGTGACCAATGAAAGAAGAACAAGTGGACGCGAAACGGACGACGGAAAATGGGGAGCTTATGGAATACTGTCCCAGCACTACTATAGTGAGTATTCATGTGACCTCACGGGCACCTTTTTGTTGTCCAGCGCGTAGCTACAGCAGTGCAGGCGGGAGCAGGAGGCGATAATCTGATTAGACACGCCCACAGCCTTTCGCAGTGCACCAAAGACAAAAAAATGGCGGCCACTGTCAGGTCAGTGAATGCTCTCTACAGCCCGATACATTTCAAGAACGAAGAGACAAGTGCTCTTTAACGAAAGCCCTCCAGCCAATGGCGTCAATTCGCATAAAATTTTGACTAATCCTTTTTCGCTTGCAAGTGTGACGTAACAGCTGTGGTAGATACACGGATTAATGGGATTAACCGCTGCGTCATGAAACTCGGCCGACAACATTGGCTGGAGGACCTTCTTTGAGCGGCATCTTCTGCTTTGTTCTTGAGTTGTATCGAGATAGAAACGTAGCAGGAACAGCGGTGGTGCCTGTCATAGCCGAAAACTGGGTAGCCTGGGTACTTAAGGATCAAATGATCGGTTCTGGCAGACGAGAATATACAATCTATGGTCATATGAACATCCAGAGTCGCTACGGTAGCGAGCTTCACGGGGGGAGGTGGTGAGGAGGAGGAGGGGAGGAGGTATATGGTGCATCTACGCTGCCGCTTCGATGGCAAAGAAAGCACTTTTTGGAGTTAGCGCGCATTTAACACAACAACATTCTGTCCGGTGTTAAGAATTCAGGATAGCTATAATGTGTTAAATAAGTTTCCTGAAATATGAGGAGAAACTGAGGAGGTGAAGGAAGACCAATCGATTATCAAGTATAGCGGTTTCGAATTGTTGTTTGTGAAAGAAACTGTGCTGAGGACCGTTTGAATGCGCGGGTAGCACCAGAAGAAAATTGTGCCATTAAGGTAGCCTGCTCAGTATTTGCACCAAGGATGACCGGTGTAGTCTCCAAAATGGCGAAGGGAACGGAGCTGTAGGATGACATGGCTAACAGAAGTAGAATGCAAGTTAAGAGAACAATTTCTGGTTCTAGGGGTCAGCTGTGTCTCAACGGGCTTTGACTTTGCCGGAATCATATGTGCTCAAAAAGATAGTAGCTGATAATGACCAACCCGATTGAGGTACGTCTTCACATGGACCTTTGTAGGATTGCATTCAAAGGATGCTGAAAAGAAAGAAGTTGAGCCATAAAATTATATCCGTTCGCGAGGTTTTACATGAAAGCCTCATCATATTAGTTTCTAAAACAACAAGCTTCCATAGATCCAACGAATTGAACTATTAAGAAACGATAACCTGCTGTTGGCACCTAAAAATTTGCCGCGTAATAGGACGGCCTTCTTTAAAGAAAGCATTTTAACACTACTAACGCTTTTAACAAATTAGAGTCAAGCCGCAGCGGAAATTTCTGTGCGGTATCATTGCCTTACGGTTCATGTTTATTAACCTGCAAGCTTAAGCCATATGCTTCGGTACATACGTGCCTGGCACCAGCGTATAAAGAAAATTGTCATCGGATGCGGGAATTCCTTTGCACTCAAGCGCACTGAAAACAGTTCGACGCAGCGTCCAAGCTCGAAAATAAATAATTTATGAAACGAAACCCTGCCCATTATGTTTAGGAAAGGGGCCGGTTCGCCCTTAATCCGCATCATTGCATTTAAAGGCGTTTCAATATAGCCAGGCATGTTGTTTTTGTTTTTTTTATATCCGTATCTCATCTGCCTACTTTGCCTTCTGCCTTGTGCTGGTGTTCTCTAGGTATCCGCTACGCTGCTTTGACAGGCAACCAGTCATCTGTTCTAAGCATAACATATCGTGCCCATATCTATTTTGCCTTCTGGGTAGCCGCCGCGGTGGTTTAGTGGTTATGGTGCTCGGCTGCTGACCGGAAAGATGCGGGCTCGATCCGGGCTGCAACTGTTGCATTTTAGATGAAACGCCATTGGCCCTTGAACCGTGCGACGACAGTGCACGTCAAAGAACTCTACGTGGTCGAAAATATATGTCCGGTGCCCTCATAGCCTGAGTCGTTTTGGGATGTTAAACCCCATAAAACCAAACCAAACTTTCTTGATTTCAGCAAAGATAGCATTAACTCCAAGTGAGTTTCCTAACCCACTTTGCTCTTTTCCTGTTTCTTATTGTTTACCCTATCAGGTTTATTTTCAAAGCTGGGTGTGCTGTTCTCAATTTATTTCAAGCCCTTTCGTTAGCTGCGCAAGATTCAGCCCATAAGTAAGCACTGGCAAGATGTAGCTATTATAGTTTTCCTTGCAAGGGCATTGGTAACCTGCTGCTCACGACACGAGAGGCCTGCCCCAGATGCACTCTATTCTTGTTCCACTAGCAGCTTCTCGCTAATTTTTGTAGAGAAACGTACTGCATGTATAACACGAAACACTTTTTGAATTTTATTTCTGAATGAGTAGAATATACAAGCAGGAATACGTTGCTAACTTGCTTTCAGCAAACACTCAAACCCCCGCCGCGGTGGCACAGTGGTTAGGGCGCTCGACTACTGATCCGGAGTTCCCGGGTTCGAACCCGACCGCTGCGGCTGCGTTTTTATGGAGGAAAAACGCCAAGGCGCCCGTGTGCTGTGCGATGTCAGTGCACGTTAAAGATCCCCAGGTGGTCGAAATTATTCCGGAGCCCTCCACTACGGCACCTCTCTCTTCCTTTCTTCTTTCACTCCCTCCTTTACCCTTCCTTTACGGCGCGGTTCAGGTGTCCAACGATATATGAGACAGATACTGCGCCATTTCCTTTCCCCCCAAAATCAATTATTATTATTAAGCACTCAAACCAGGATTGGTATGCTAGAGCAGCGGCAAACAGCACCCTGGGCGGGACAGAAACGATCGGTTGACGTGTGCGCAGGTGAGCTACATGTACTGGTGGGCATCTTTGTATGCACTCCCAAGGTGCGCGGTTTCCAAAACATGCGCGGAATGGCCAGCATTCGTTGCACCACCGCGCCGAGCGCCATCTCGTTTCGAAAATTTAAAGGCTGATACGGCTGTTGCTAATGGCCAGTTGCAAAGTCAAATTACAACCAGGTGCCTAACTGTAATAGTAAAACATGTTAGTTGATTTTGGTATTATGCCAAATGCGATATCTGCTCTAAGATGACGTCAATTGTCGGTTGGAGCTACGACCTTCTACGTGGTACCATGCTACCACCTAATTACTACCCCAACTTCTTCCGTTTAGCTACTGCGAAAGCATCATTCGGATGGCGTTTTCATCTTAACCACTGCTGATCATTCCGCTCAGCTCGGTGCGCTTAGGGGTGGTGCCATCTAATTAGCGCCCCAGGTTGTCGCCCGGTTACCACCGGCTACGCCTTAGGCAGGTAAGCCGCCCAGTGCACAGCGTCGTAGTGGCACAAGACAGCTGCTATGGCAGGTGTTGCCGTCCGTGCGACTTGGGTTGCTTGGGCTTTGGTTGCGACCCAGGTTGCTCTTCGCCAGCAGCCTCTCACGATTAAATGGGCTGCCGCATGACACGGCGGACAGGTTGCCCATCACCCGGTGGGCAGGTGAGCAGCCTGCCAGAAAGCCGGCTTCAGACAACAGACAGACCAATATAAAGACAGACAGACAAGCACACAACGCCCAAAGGCGGGGAATGGCTACTATAAGTGCTAGCGTACCAAAAGTTAACTAGAAGTTTCTTAACCTGCATACTAATCAGCCTGGCATATTTTTTTTTGACACCGTCAGCACTAGTGTTACTATTCTTCAAAGGCAATCCTAATATATCTAAAAGCTTGTCGTTTGAGATTAGTGGCGAGCTTTACTTAAGCATTCGATATTTTTCTGTTGCTAAAGCCGCTGCCCTACCCGAGATCAGTCCTCACGGAGACTAATGTAAAGACATAGGTCCCTGTCTAAGTCAGATTTGTCCCGATATTTGACTCCCATTGCTACCGTCCTCAAGCGAGGCAACAGTGCTGTCTCTTTCGTGGGCTTGAGGTCGCATTTGCAGAAGCTGTGCTTTTCACTCCGACATGGTGAACCCCGCAGCCTTTGGCGATTGCGGTCAAGAGACATCTATCAGCTATACTCTTTGTCAATGTCACTTTATGTATATTACAAAAAAAGAGGTACAACCTAAACTACAACCCATAAAACCTAATCTTAGATACACCCTAAACTCAGATACACTAAAATAGATCCCTAAAACTGAGCTCTATATCTGCTCGGATTCGTGACCAAAGTGATTGCAATAAGCTAATGCAATAAGCTAGAAAATGTCACAACTTCTGGCACTTTAAAGTATAACTGTTATGAAAAAAAAATCCCAAGCTTCAAATAGAAAGCTCTATGATTACATTAGAAAAACAAAATAATTAACTGAAGAAAATCATCGAAAAAACTAGGCTACACGTAAAGAATCAGCTGAAAGATTCAACGAGAGCCGTCATTGGTCGGAAATCTGACGCAGAGACGGCGGCTACGCTCTCACTACTTCACGGCCTTTCCAGCACGAACCTCGTCTGAGAAGGGAGCTCAAGATCCGCCGCTTCGACGAATCAACTGTGGTCTGTGTGAGTGTGTGCGTGTAGAATTTAGCGCCGATACAAGCGGTAAAGCTGGTGGTGGGTGGGTGGCGATGCGTTTAGAGAACGGCGGTGGATTAGTGGGCAGCGCACGCAGCGCCCCCAGGAGATCGCAGCGTACTGAGGCAATATCCGGGCACCTGCCAAATTCTACGGACCACAACTTCACGAAGGTCTAAAATTGGCTCCGTAAAACGACTCTCTCCGTAAAAGGAAAAAAAAAATGTTCTCCTTTTTGAGGCTTTCGCATGCGTCAAGTTGCGAAGAAGAGAATGAAGTTAACGTTTGAACAATAACAGGATTACGGTGGAAGGTAGTGGCAGCAGCAGTAGATTCACTTTATTTGGGCACTCTAGGTCGAGCACCAGGAAGAGAGTGGGCCTGGTGCACGAGGGCCAGCTTGTCTTGCAGTTGATGAGGCAAGCCAGCGCTCCACCGAAGAGGGGTGGGTATAGAAGGAGGCTGAACAGCCGTGGGGAATTACAGAAGGCAATATGACGAATTTTAAAATTGTTCAGGGCAGTTTAAGCATGCGAGGGACATGGTCTATTTAGGGAAGAAAGTCCGTGCCGGCGTCAGCAAGGCGTTGAATTGAATTTAACAAAGGTGTCTAATACTAAGGCGAAGTGGACAGAGATGGATGTGGAATGGGAATTGTTTACTTGTTCTCAACGTTGCCATGATGGCCCGTCTTTCCTATATTGGACGGTGTAAGGACGCTATAGCGAGCGCAAGGCGGTTGTGGCGCGCGCGCAGAGGAAAAATGAAGAACTTTCTCGAACGCTCCCAAATTTATGCGCGACCGTAGGCGCATCGGCGCATCCCAGAACAGTGCACGGGATTACTCTCCAGGCAACCTTGACTACGCGGGGCGTGCGCGGAGACATGCTAGAGAGATTTCCTGCCCTCTCAGAAGGGCAGTGGGAGGAAGGCAAGACTAAGTAAGGAAGATTAAGTAATTTTCAAAAATGAGATCTTTGAGGTAAAATATGTTTTTTTTTGTGGCATAGTATTGCCAGGGTTGGCGGACACCAGAACACCGGTGAACCATGTCAACTGGTAAGCTGGTTAACTAATTTTCAATAATTAACTTTTTAACTATTACAGTTAGGCGCCTGGTCGCAAAAAGAAATTTGTAGCTGGTCGTAAGTAAAAGCCATACAAGTTTCTAGATTTTCGAAAACGCGATTACCCTCGGCGCTGTGGCCCAACAAAATTTGGCTATTTCGACTATAGTCACTGCACTGGAGGGGTTGCCTTGCCAGCATGCTTTCCAAATGCGCATGTATTTTGGCACGATGTAGTCAAAATTTGTTGGGCCACAGTGGCGATGGTAATCGTGTTTAAAATTATTATTTTTGAAATTTACTTAAAATCTTCCCTGAAACACGTGGTACAAGAGCGTGTTACATGGTTTAATGCGGTTAGAGGTCAGGCTTCGTGCAGTGAAGTAGGCGGGCTCCGGCTTTCGGCAACTCGTGAAAAGCGACCATGGAGTTCGAGTGCTCTTTATTGTGTCAGCGTTGGTAGCTGAGTTCAAGCTCCTGTTTCTCCGGTGTTTGTTAGTTTGTGCTTAGCTGGGAAGTTTATAAAAAATCAGTCCCTCTGTTCGTCCGTGTGTCATCGTTCGTGCACCGTCTGGCTGTCTGCTACGAGTCCAAGGCCAAATAAACGAGCGCCTCGAAGGAAGCGAGATGTGAAGAAAATGAACCTGTTGAGAACTTTACTGATGGCCTCCATCCTAGATGGAGGGTGTGGCCGGGAGATTTGCAAGAGGCCGGTTTAGTGTATCGCGGGCTAGCTGGTTTACCAGCTCGTTGCCGGAAGTCCTGGCGTGGCCAGGAGCTTATCGGATTCAGATGGAGCTTCGGGGAATATAATAAGTATGGATGGTTGTATATAATGTGGCCGTCATGAAGGGCTCAAAGAGCGGAATTCGTGAATATGGTACATGTGGTAGGGGCAGGTTGCATCGATGCGCGCTCCTGAATTCTGAGCTCTATTGGTAAGACCTTCAGGGTGGGAGATGAGGGTTGCGAAGAGTATGGTTCACAGGTGATGGTATACTCCTGGGACTGTTAAAGGGACACCGAGGTGAAATTAAGTTGGCGGGTATCGATAGAATACCAGCTCCTAAACACAAAAACAAGACTCGATCTGAAAACAAAGCTCTTGTAAGGTAGAAAAGAGGTAGAAATAAAATACAGGTATCGCCGCCACAGGCAAATTTCGCAAGTACAAGAGTGATGATGAAACATGTGAAAGGAGACCACAGATCTCTGAGTCTGACAAAGGTGCATAAAAATTATGTGTCTGATCGATATTGAAGTATATAAGTTTTGTTTTCAAACCGCTGGCGCACTTTTATCGCACGAGGAAGACGTAAAAAAGAAAACATGATTTTTGGAAGTCAAAGAAAGCCTACAAATGGTGGCGCAACAGGCGGTCATCTTAGTTTCGGAATATTTTGGGGTGCTTCGCGGCTATGCGTTATGCGTGTCTGCATAGTTTCGTTATGCGCCTTTATATGCAAGGGCGGAGTAGCAGAGGACCTCCAAATCCCTCTCTAAGTGCTCCTCGGACGAAGTTCGTGCAACGGCACGCAACTGCGGCAAAGAATTAGAGCTATGTAAAGCCAATGTTCAACGCGCTTCTACTTTAGCAAACGCGCCGCTCGGCGTGTTCGCATCGTCATTGTACCAAGACGTTGGGCTGCATAACCAGCAATACGAGGACTATTACTACATAATTTAAATATGCCCGCACGTACCAGTCGCTACACATCAGTCGTTACGGTAACTCAGCTGTGACAGCGACGCTGACGACTCCTCGGCGCTAGGACTTTCTCGCCCGACCCGCCGCCTCAGCCCTCAAAAGCATTGCACGCTGTGTGGGGCTGAGATCGCTGAATGCAGGCCACAGTTCTTTGCGAGAACTTCGTTGTCAGAATCGGGAACTGGATCTCTCGTAACGTTGCTGCAAACGTAAACGAAGCTATGACGGCTGATAGAGGCCTTCAACGTCCGGCCGGCAGTAGTGTTCATTTCGGCTGCTGCTAGACGGTAGCGCAGCGCTCGCCACCAGCAGTCACGGAGTCCTCGTTTCCGTTTCCGCCACTTTACGTCATGATTGTCCTATATCGTCATCAGAGAGTCCCGAGTTCGAATTGTAGCGGCCGGAAAAAGTTTTTCAACTTGGAATCCAAATCTCTTAGCAATAAATGCACCTTTCGCTGCCGGACAAGCGGCAACAGAGCCACAAAATGCCAAACTATCGGATTTTACTAAAAAAGAAATGATAGCGTTGTCCTCAGTGTCCCTTTAAGAGAGAGAGCGAAGAGAAAGCTGCCGCGCCTACGTATGTGCCCGCCGCATTTCAGTAAGTGATGAATTGGTAGTAAAGTTGAACATGGTGGATAGACTGGGCTCGATGCCGAACTCGACTGTTGCCATTTCTGTTGCCGAATGGCTGTTACCATTTCTCGGTGTGGATGCGAAATGTACGATAGGGAAAAGCACGCGGATGCCTAAGATAGAGGGACGAAAAATTGGAGAAATACCCTCTATAGCTTTAGGAGTCACGGACCCTGCGGAAACTCTGAAAAGAAAGAATACTCTCTACTTGTGTTGGAGTTTTGACTGTTATAGAGCAAGTGCTGTCATGGAGCAAAATACAACACATTCTAACTCCATCCCATTCAGCTATTATTACGGCTGGTAAGTGTCGGAACAAGAGTTTTGAAGCATGTAGAAATCTTTCGATGCAACAGAGGCGACAAATGCCCGCGCACACCTGGCCAGTTCTTTAACAGTACCACTGAAATGTCGAAAAACCGCCGTACAGCGCCCTTGTCAAAGCGAGGCGGAAAAACAGCCAAGAACACGCATATGCACGCGAAGTGCTTGCTGTTTACATCTGGTTTGTCGCTCCGCTTTGTTACATAGTGCTGCACGGCTGTTTGGTCGACACTGCCTCGATAGTGATAAGGAATTGGCCGGGTGTACGCTTCTTGAGAGCAGCTTGCTCGTCTGATTGTCTGGTTATTGCTCATGTCGACATGCAACAGGCTTCCTTATTCTTTTTCTCCTTCACACTATCTACTACGTGTTATGAGCCGCGCATAAAATTAAAGTGAATGATGGACTGAATGAGTGAATAATTAAAGGAATGAAGTGGTGCACAGCGACTTTATTTACAGCAAAAGCTGTTATAGCTATGTTTTAGGCGTACAGCCCTGCATTCTGCTGTGGAATCTATAGCGTCAGCAGCAATGTTTTAACTATTTAGTGATATAATTTAATTTACCTTATTAAATAAATCCAACCACCTTATCACCTGTTGTGGTTAGTAGGTGGCCAATTATAGAGGGAAACCCCCTTATCCACGTTTAGGGAAGATAAGGAGAGGGCAAGTACAAGAGGGAAGAGAGAGAGGGTGAGAGGCTGCGGGTGGCCAGATCGGGTTTCGCTGATTCCTAGGAGCACAGCTAGGCTTTCTCCTACGGCTGACAATGTAGATTACATGACAAAATGCAGTGCGAAATGGCTAAACCAAAGCTATAACAGCTTTCACCAATTGACGTGCTAAGCCTGTAAGCTTGGCTCTACAAATTTTTCATTTTTTTTTCATGCGCGCGCGTCTAGTGCGCTGCCCAGTCGTATTTATCTTACCATGAGTGAGCACCTTGCCTCTCACCCTCTTTATAATTGTTATGTAGTAAATTGGAAGCTTCTTTGTTATCTCTGGATTTCTGTGCTGTTATTTTTCGGCATCCTTTAGTCAAGATAGTGTAAAATATACCTTCCCAGTGGATTATACAAAATGTAATGTTGCATTGCTCATATAACACGGGGATAATGAGGTCCTGGATCAAGCATTAAGCAATGACCATGTTTAATACATGAATATTGCGTGAGTTTAAACAGAAATGGAAAACTCTTTTTACCTGCATGTGCCGAAATAGTCGCTTGCAAACCTAAGGAAAAAAGAAACACCTTAGGTTATTTCATTCATCTCGTTTCACAATAGTATTGTTAAGGAACGACACAGCAGAGCAAATCAGAGCTTAGAATGTACGCGGAAGAAAAGCAGCACGAAATGGCCCCAGATGGAAGCCGGTGTCAGAAATCACTACGCTTACCCAGTGCGCTGCCGTATCGCTGCAGTCTTAGCAGCTCTTATTGCGATTATCCGGCATATTCGACGCCCTTCCTGGTGCACAGTGCCCTGGGCCAGCAGCATCATTGGATTTTCCCTGCCCAGTGGGCCGTGGTGATAAATAATAATAATTGGTTTTTGGGGAAAGGAAATGGCGCTGTATCTGTCTCATATATCTTTGGACACCTGAACCGCGCCATAAGGGAAGGGACAAGGGAGGGAGTGAAGGAAGAAAGGAAGAAGGAGGCGCCGTAGTGGAGGGCTACGGAATAATTTCGACCACCTGGGGAACTTTAACGTGCACTGACATCGCACAGCACACGGGTGCATTAGCTTTTTGCCTCCATAAACACGCAGCCGCCGCGGTCGGGTTCGAACCCGGGAACTCCGGATCAGTAGTCGATCGCCATAACCACTGAGCCACCGCGGCGGGTGGCCGTGGTGGGCTTGTGACTTTTTCTCAAGCAGTGTGTATCAAAACATAACGTGTGTAAGGTTCGAAATCAGCCATGTCTCTGTTTTCACGTCGTTGACGATTCATTTTTCTTAGTTGAGAATTTTTTCAAGGTTTTTGACCACTTCTCACGGAATCTGTTCCATCCGCCATTGCAACACAGCCATTGGCCAGTACTCTTTTCGTACGGGAGACTGAATTGAATGCTCGAACAGATCGACGAAAAAGAATATAAAGAAACTGGAGGGGACACTTGAACTCCGGCTTCAGTGTATGACACGATAGTGTAATGTGTTAATTCCCATATATGGAGAAGTGCTCATTTTTTCTTAATATTCATAGGTCCCTCGGAGTGCTCACACAGCTCCTGGCACAGTGGGCCAGAGGGTTAAGCGATGCGTCACTGCCCTGCGATGGCAGGTGGTGCCATCTGTGGGCCTTGTGCTGCCCAGGTTGCTCTTCCCGAGTGACCAATTATTAAGGCAAAGCCTTTATAGGCTCATCGTTATGGACAGGATTTGTGCGTGCCCAGAAAGTGTCCGCTCCATCTGTCAATCAAATGACGTCCTCAAAACTACAATAAATGATATAGAAATAAAACAAAATAAAAGCAAAATAAAATAAAAATATCAAAAATAGAAATAAAAGAGATATGAGAAATAAAAATAACAGAAGAAAAAATGATAAGTACAAAATAAAATAAACATGAATCAAAATAAAACATTTAAAATTTAAAAAAGAAACGACGCGCACTGCCGTCGTGGAAAAAAAATTGGCGGTGGTTTAGCTCTGGTTAAACCTGCAGTGACGCGATAGCTACAGCTGGCCGAGTGGAACTTGCTCAGTTGAATTGCTAAGCCAGTCTTTCGCCGCGCCGTTATGGGCGTTCCTTCATCTTCGTCCCACTTGACACGGCGCATGCGCATGGCTGTGGCAGCCCGGTTTCACTAGCGCGCCGCGCTGCCGGCAGCAGCAGATGCTCTGCGCCACGTGGTTCGTCACGTGACTAACCACGTGACAAACCAAGTGATCAGCCACGGTGCCGGCAGCTGCTCCGCACCACGTGACCAACCACGTGACAGCGTGGCGTCGCAGCCACAGGGTGGCGGCGCCGCCACGCTGAAGGCTCGAAATGCTGGCGTAATGTAGCTTCGCTACAAAACCCGCGATCTTGAAAATTCCATGCTTTCGCATTTCTGCTCGTTAGCAGACTTAAGTGCCCTCAGAATACTTTTTTTAATTTAACTGCCGCCTGCCACGGTGGGCAGCTCGCTCACTATCCAGTGTGCCGGTTGTGATGATGCCGCAAGGTAACGTGACCTAGGAGGCCAAGCTGCCTCATAGGTTGCTTCGCTGATTTATCACTCACGGTCAACGACGCCGACGCCTGATTTCCTGCGACACAAGCTCCGTAACGCTATGGCGTTACAAACTTATGCCATGGCACTCTTCAGCCAATGCTGAACTTGTGGCAATAAAATTCAGCGCCATCAGCATTAATACCAAGGGGTCGGGGGAAGGAACAATGGACAGAACATTTTCGACGGAAGGTGTACCATGATCCCTTCAGCAATGACAAAGTTATAGGCCTGAAGAGGACTCACCGCAGATGAATGCGACGAGACTCAACATATTCGACGGAGCCATGTTGCATTTGCTTCTTGGTAGGTGGATTTGCGAGCATAGCGAAACTGCACACGCATTATATACGCTTTGCGCTACGTTGATTAAACGTAGATCATTCGACTGTGACTACTCAACTTGTCAGAGCGAAGCAGCTTGAATAATACTTTGTGAGCAATGAAACATACGGTGATGATGCTAATCGCAAATACACAGCTGGATAAAAACCTAGGCACATAAAAAGGAGCGATTGTCCTGCAAGTTTTTATCAATATATTTTATCCTTGAGTTTTTCTGCACCTCAATTTTACAGTCTCGAAATTCTTTTAAGAGCGTTAGCTCTTATTCATCACGTTTCTCGATTTCTTGGGATCTGCTGCCACCTCCCACCGATGCTAAATTTTCCAAGTCCGAGGAATTCGAGACGGCGGCCTCCATAGTAAATCGATATTGCAACCCAATTCGTGATTGATTGGTGACGTCATTAGTATATTGAATTGGTGATTGATTGGCGACACCATTGATTTTGTGACGTCATAAATAACTAGTCGCGCGACTATGTTTAATCGCTTATAACTCTGTAATTAATGAGGTCATCATAAAACGAATTAGATATTT
The DNA here is from genome assembly GCA_030143305.2 of Amblyomma americanum. Taxonomy (NCBI): domain Eukaryota; kingdom Metazoa; phylum Arthropoda; class Arachnida; order Ixodida; family Ixodidae; genus Amblyomma; species Amblyomma americanum. The sequence continues at coordinate 6,622 of JARKHS020000919.1, read as the reverse complement.
GGAATCCTCTAGACGAGTAGAACACGTTATACACCAACATTAACTAATGGAGGTAATGTTTATTTATGGCTAGGCATATTTAATTAGTTATGATTAATTAACAGATAACGTCATGATCTAACTAATGGCATATTCGTAACGGGCTTGATTGGTAGAACATGTTAGACGCCAGTATCACCTTATTAAGTTAATATTTAGTAATGGTTAGGCTTAACATGGCGGCCGTGACGTCAGCTCTCAGCAGATCAATCACGTGGTTATACATCGCATGGACGATAGATGGCGCTACCAAACAGCTAACGCTCGTTACTTCAACGTCTTCGAGACCATGGCGGCATAATTTTTTATTGCCCGATTATTTTTCCTGAAGTCAGTAAGCCAAATATTTGACATGAACCAATCTAGTACAATAATTGTTAGGGATATTAGAAGGCAATATTTGATTATTGCGTTCAGAACGTTAATCTTGCAAGATTTGAGAGGGCCAACTTTTAAATCACCTTCATACCAAGGTGACCACTTTGGCAATTATGAAATAAAGACTCTAAAGCGTATGCGCTGAAATTCCGCCCTCTCTACTTTCTGTCGTAGTTTTCTGGCAGTGCAGGCGTGTGCTGTCTGCACAGGTTTAAAATGTCCGCTTTTTAGCGATAATAAAACTTTTCGCTAGAAATGCTTTTGGGAGATTGTTTATGCATTTCAAGGGGCAACTGCGCAAGTAAAATCTGTCAAAAGGATCTCCCTCGAAAGAAACCCCTAGTGATCGAAATGAAGACAAGCATTAGGGAATGCTATTTGATTTACGGAAATCTGGATCGACAGGAAAGTTAATTGCAGAGTCGTTTATATGCAATACAATTTTATATAGAAGGACGTATAGATTCCTCAGTGTATAGGGTACCTGGGCCGTCGTCGTCGCTGCGACGAACGCGATGTCTACGAAGCGCCTCTATTCTGGCCACATTTTTCTTGAACCTTTTTTCTTTGCACTCCCATATACTTGCACGCGACAGTTATAGCGTCCCACTTGCTGCAGTCAACAGACTCCTTTTCTACGCTTTTTTTTCCCTAAAAACTCGTACTTCTGCTGTGCTATTCCATAAGCTCAGCTCTGCCGTTGCTGAAACGTTCGCAGCGCTGCCAGTGCCGAATTGTTTTCCAGCCCCAGCTGTCTTAACCTATAGTTCCTCGAATTTCACGTGGCCCTCATCGTCAGTGTCGTTATCGCTGTCATTGCCCTATCAGTAAGCTCTCCACTGCGGCGCCATCCTCGAGCTAATTCACGCACAAAAGCAACCTGCAAAGTCACGTTGTAGGTGCTATCATTCTGTTGGCAGCTTGCAGCAGAAAGGATGTGAAGCGCACTGCATTTTAACGCGGTACCTCGCGTTGCATAAAATCCGGCGTCATCGGCGGCATCGGCATTGTTGACTGTGAGAGAAAAAATCCATAAAAACTCCCCCCAAAAAGCAACCTAGGTGACGTAACCTTGGGGTGTCATCACAACTAGAGTCACTAAATAAAGACTTAGAGTACCGGCACTCTTTTCTCCTATTGTTCTGTGCCGCCGCCACGATCATTGGTCAGTTTGCATCACGTGATATTTGTTTACACTTGGACGGTTCATGGGGGCTGCCATTTTGTGGCTTATGCGTTTTCAGTCGGGCAACTGTGGTAGTCCTAGTGCTGCGACGCTGCGAGTGCTGCCGGTGACCGACTCAGTGACCAGGGATTCCGCGCCTCGCAGCATTTCAGGTCCGCACGACGAAAGCATAAACTGAAGGCAACAGCTGTACCGTTTGCATCAGAGCGGCTCCATGCCGTACGGCTACGATCCCCGCCGCAGCGCAGGGTGGCTAACAGCGTTGTTTACAAAATGGCCGGGCCAAAGTTAGCGGCGAGGTCGCCGAAGCGGCAATCTGACAACTATGATAAACAACAAAATGGCCGCCCCTGCTTACCGCCGTGCTGCAGTGACGGTACTCTAAGTCTTTATTTAGTGACTCTAATCACAACCAGCCAAACCGGATTGTGAGCAAACAGCGCACCATGGCAGGTGGCAGTAAAGCGGTGTACTTTTTAGGGCGTATGCACATTCTGTCCCTAGTGAGCGAAAACTCGTCTGTGTGTGTGCTGTTGTGCTCGCGCTTCCTTCCTGCTGTGGAATTCGGCGAAGTGGGGCATGGGGAGGATTCCCTAAAGACCACCGCGAGGGAGGTGAGCCCTCTGGGGGGAGACGTGACTGCAGGACTGCCAGAGGCAACGACAACAATAGCGTCCCAACGTGTTCGAATAGGAATGCGGGAAGCAGCGACGACAATAGCGTCCCCACGTGTTCAACAGGAATACCAGCGACGACCATAAGCGTATTCGTTCCGGTCCTCGCCACGATGAAGTGCGGTATCAGTGTGCTCCCCTTCAGTCACGCTGGATTTGAACAATTGCCCGTGTGCCGCACCTTCGACAGAGCTTCCGCGTTCCGGTCACCAATACAAGCTCTTTCGACACCTGCGGGGAGACAGCCTGCATTCATGTGTCATGCAGCTGCCCTCCGGACGCACGTGCGCGGCCACCTGGAAGCCGCGGGGACGACAACGTGGCCGGGTCCTGTTGCCTTTCCCTCGACCGAGCTGCGAAGAAACATCAGGACCGCCCTGCCGTGGGTGGTACCATCAGTGCCATCGTGTGATTGCACGTCATTCTTCGAACTGTATTCCCCAGTTAGGGATCTGGGGAATACGAAGAGTATTTAAGGAGCTGCTGGTTTGATGCCTAGAGAGAGCCCCCTTCTTGAGAGGTATCAGAGACTCCCGACTGCTAAAAAGCTCTCTTTACTGAGAAGTACTCTCAGTTGCCCGTACTTGTACATAATGTAAATAGTTCTTGTATAAAGTTTTCCAAGTTTTCTTCCTCCGATCGTCCTCGTCTCTTCTCCGGCCCAGCCACGCTACCTGAATCCCAACTGTGCTGACACTCGATAGTACCCATAAAAGATGGCCTCCTCATGCAACCTGACAGCCTTTAACTATCCTCGCTTTCTCCATTCATTTTTCAATTTTATTTATATTTTTATTTTAAGAGTTTTATCTGTTTTATTTTCCTTTTTTTGTTTTTATTTGTTTTTTGAATAATTTTCGTTTTTATTTTTTGCATTGTTTATTCTTATACCGTTTTATTTTAGTTTTATAGTTGTGGTTTATTTCAATACATATGTTGCTTTTGAACTGTGGCTTAATAAACTTTTACATTATGATTGACAGTGCGCGCCGTCAACTTCCGTCCACAAACTCCGTCTACAACTTCCGTCCACGCCACTCATTGGCCCAGAAAGGCTTACGCCTTAATAATTGGCTGCTTGATGTTGCTCACGAAGAGCGGCCTGGGCAGCACAAGCCCTATACCAGCGGCAGTACCTGCCATCGCAGGGTGGCGCATAGCTTAACTATCTACAACTTTGGATTCGAAGTTTAAATACTTTTTCCCGCCGCTACGATTCAAAATCGGGACCTTCTGATGACAAAATGGCAAAGCAATTATGACATGTGGCGGAAACGGGGACTCCGTCACTGCTTGCTGCGAGCGCTGGGCTGCCATCGCGAGCAGCAGCCAAAATGAAAATTGCTTGCGGCCTGACGTTGATAGGGGCCACTATCAGCCGTCGTCGCTTCGTTTACGTTTGCATCAACGTTACGATGAATCCCTTCCCGATTCCAACAGGTACAGTTGGAACCCATCGGTCGCCTTCACTATTGCGTGTAATTAATTAGATTGCATTCGCTCAGTAGAGCGAGGGATTCCCTGCCTTTTCACAGTGGCTTTGTTCAATTTCACTTCACTGAAGTTTTTTTTTTCTCACCGCTTAAGAAGTCTTCTAATTAAAAAAGCCTCAAGGAACCACAACGAAAAAATTTGGGGTGGTTTAGCTTTGGCTAAGCCTGGAGTAACCCGATAGCTACAGCTGGCGGAGTGCAACTCGCTCAGTCGAAGTGCAAAGTCAGTCTTTCGCCGCTCCGTTTCGCTGGGCGTTCCTTCTTACCACTACTGTGTTGAAAAACTTATTTGGGCAGACGGGAAGGTGCCTCAGCGTTCATCGCAGAAAACACAAGCGGTCGCTGGGGGAGGTTGTTGTCCTCCACTCCCGTGACTGTGGCAAAAAAAAATAATACACTATGCTCAACAGTGTTGGCGGGTACTAACGTCGCATACGGGCACAGAATTAAGCTTTGTCGGGTAATAGCAGGGGCATATCTCATGGCCACATCGCACACCCCGTGTGTCGCCAAACCTTTGGTGGCGTTACACCCAATCGAGCTGGACTATCTTGCCGGAACTATTGAAAATTCATGCGGTTATTTCACTCGTGTCCTCTGACTTTTTTGCTTTGTGTGTGGATTTTTTATGGCTTGTGCACCTGCGCGCATTCAGTTTGAAGGCTTTAATATCACGAGTGTTTCCAAAGAAGGATTCAGTTGATAGTGAGCGCTTCGCTTGCATGTGTGTATTTCTTGCTTAGTAATCGTTCTTTAGAGCTGTTCAAAATGCTAAACGTTCACCAATTCGCCCAGTTTTCGGTTCTACCAATCTCATGAACTTAGAGTCACTGGAGAGGTATCCTATGGGATGCTATTTTTGGATGTTCCAGGGGATGATATTCTATTGCTTTCGACTTGGTGACGCTTCTTTCATTAGGGTTTTGTATCCGCCCCTTTTTCGCTTTCTATTTCACACGTCGGTCGAAATTTGAGGCCAGGCTGTACAGAAGAAGAGCTTTTTAGATAATCGGCTGGCGAGTGTTTATTGCAGCTTTCCGGTTAACACGAATGCCCCAGGGCGTTCCTCAGAGAGCGGTCGTTCAAGGAAGTCGTCCTCTTTGTCATACCTTTCTTTATGCGGTGCAGGCTGGGCAATCTTAATTACTTCCATTAATTTTTTGAATGGCCACCCTAATTTATTTTAAAACTTTCAGCATGTAGTGCGAAATTACGATGTGGGCAGGGCAACCTTATTCTTTATTTTTGTTGCCCGAACTGGAACATGACGTACCTTTCGTCGCTTTCACCGCTTTATGTTCCAGAAATGTCAGTAAGGAGTGGAATTGACAAATAAAGGAAGTACTTTGTTTGGAGTTCGAAAAAAAACAAGCAAATTAAAGAATTCCGCCTAATTAGACGCTGTGGGCTTCTTTATGCAAATGTCTAGTCTTCAATAGTCAATAGAAACAAAATCTCTCATCTTGATCGAACTGAGTTTGTTCATATAGTCTCTTAAAGAAGGCGCGCTTATCCACAAGGAACTTATGAACAAAAAGAAGAAAATAACGAAGTTCTATATTTGAACAACAAATTGATATCGAGTGCAAACCAATATATTGGGATTACACTACCCGATTCTGCAAGCCTCCCCTCAGTTACACGACAGTGAGAGCAGAATTAAAAAAAAAACTTCATAACGTTTACTTTTGGCTGTGTTCCTCCAAGAACATGTAATCATTTCCGGAAGAAAACCTTTGAGGCGCAGTGAGCTACATTTCCGGCGGCTGGGTATCCGCGATATGCCTTAGCGAAGATGGTTCAATAATTCTAAAAAAGAACAACTACGGACCTAAGCCACAGTTCAGGAAGACGGATTGTGTACAAATACAGAATGAACTAGTGGTAAATAAAACCGCTAAAACCACATGGTTAGGAAAAAAACGTAGCGGGCAGATACAGCATTGTTGTTGTGTTAAGAGGGTTCATTAAGCTAAGCAGCTTGTGTAAAATGATCAGCAAAAAGTTCATAGTTCAAAGCGGCATGCGCAAAAGGACTCCGCAGTAACTTCCAAGAGCTATTTGGTATTATTCCGCACGCATGCTATATATGGATTTTGGTTACCATGCTGGAGAATTCATAATGGTTTTGCACATGCTTTTAAATAACAGAAAAATACCATACTTATACAAGTTGCCACTCTGACATGATCGCACTGCTAGCATTTTTGTTGTGTACGCTGTTTCTATGACGCTGATGTATTGCTCGCGCGCTAAAACCGAGAAACAAGAGATTGTACTGAAGCATTTCATAGTGAAGAAATAACGAAAAATGCATTGTTCAGCTATACTTGACATTACACACACAAAAAAAAAGAGCAGAGTCCATATCTGCGGGGGATGGTATTCTATTGCTTTCGGCGCGCTAGCGCGTATTACAAGAGGGTTTTGAATCTGCATTTTTTTCTCTTTCTATTTCACTGGTAGATGTTATTTAGAAATCTGAATTTTTCTAAAAATAAAAGTTTCTTCTTTGGAATAAAAAAAGAATGGGAAATCAATGATCGGTCCAAGCTTGCCTGTTTATTCGCACTTTCTCTTTCGCTGAGCTCCAATTTTTAGATATACTCTCATTAACTCTGTCAACCTTGCAACCTACTACAGTGCAATTTGTCCATGAACCATAAAAAAAGACACGCAGGAAAATCGCAAGTAACCGCTAAGTCAAATAATACGTTCACAAGGCTAAGAAGGAACGAGGCTTGGATCATTGGCTCAGAAAGTGACCTCTTTCAATTCAATTGAATTTTATTCGGCTCATTAATTTCTTGGATAGCCGTATTAGGTTTGCTATCAGGTAAAAAGAGTTGTCA
>JARKHS020000917.1:0-18655 GCA_030143305.2 Amblyomma americanum | reverse complement strand
AAAACTGTCGAGGAAAAATCGAACAAAAAGTTTAGAGCACTGAGCATAAGGAAAGAAACGACAAGCGCATTTCGCTTTGAAAGCAGCCACTCGAGCTTTCAAGATGCCACTGCAGCGCTGAAAATGCTTCCATTAAATGTTTTCAAAAATCGCTACGACAGAATGAAAAAATGAAAAATATTTTGCTGCGAAGGAGGTATTCTCGCTTTCTCACTATGACGCTCCTAAAAGCAACTGCACAACGGAAACACGCCTCCTCATAAAATGTTTGCACAGCGCATACAAATGATTTCGAACCTTTAAATAATGAATATTAATCTTCTGGCCCCTTTTTGAAGTCTATCTCAGCACATATTGGCTAAACAAATAATACACCCGCTTCTCTTCTATCCACAAAGAGAGAAAGACAGCAAAATGAGAGTGCGGGCGGCTTAAAACCAATATGAGGAGCAGATATATACTTCATTTAGCACTAAATAAAAAGCACTGCGAAACCCCTTAATCGATTTAAGTGAACAAATATTTGAAGAGTATTTAACGATGCAGAAAAACAACTGAGCCGAGGCGGAGTATTTTGATGATGTCGTGTTTGCAATCTTTTTTTTTTATCACGGCTACTCACCGCACAGCTAACAAATGCACGAAACACAATTGCACTTGTGTGTTTTCGACGTTCAAAATGATAAAAAAAGATTTTTCCAATCTTTCTTTCAGTATTCTGCACGAGATAAATTGTTCAAATAAAGAATATGATCAGAACCTTTGTAGAATTTTCGTACAAAAGCTTGTGAGGCTTATGATTTTCGTAGCACTACATAGTAGGAAACCTTTTATCATGAGTCCCCGCAGTGAATAAGTCAACGGAGGAGAGTGGAGTGAATCGCAAAGCAGTGACTTCTTATATATTTTCTCATCAAAAAGCCGAAGCTGCTACTTCACCGAATTCTTTCCTAACTCGCCACCTCAGAGCTCTATTTTCAATTCTATTCCCACAAAACGCAACTAAGAATCCGACATGCAGCAAGGTTCAGTGATTGAGCTCATAACGATTAAGCATAAGGCGGGGTACCAGCAGACATGCATATGCAACACAGAGCGGATAATATCAAAAACACACTAGTCCATTCGGTCATCTTGTTCGCAGCACTGCTGTCTTGAAAGAAGCAATCTGTTCTCAAACAGTACAAGGAAACTTGCAGCTGGATGTGAAATTATATAAATCTGGATCTATAAGTGCTCAAGTAACACTTGTTGCGGGGCTAGTTGGTGCATAGTTCTATGTACAAACGTTAGCGCAAAATAAGAGACAATAACAAGAAAGGTGGACCCTTTTCTGTGGGCCCAAAAATGTGGGCCCTTTTTTAAGTATTTCTTCACCTTCTTCGCAAGTAAAGCGCGTTGTCTTGTCATTGTGATTGTCTCTTATTTTGCGCTAACGTTTGTACATAGAACTATAAGTGCTCCCGAGCGCGAAGGATGAAACGTGCGAGAAAATAAGATGAGAAATTCTGCAGATCCCGGTTTCGCCTCCCAGAAAATAAAAATGCCAGCGCACAGATATATATTCTCCACTTTTATGTCAACCTACTTTTTGTTCTCCCTTTTATTGCTTCCTCTATGAGCTAGAATTGTCATCGGAGCAGAGATGACGGTCAATTTTTCACGGAAGCAATCGCTTCTGCTCTGCGAATCGGGGCAAAATAAAGGAGATTCGCTTTACAACTTTTTGCGCCTTTTTCATCTGCCACCTCTCGCGCTTCAATCCGGGACGCTCAGTAAACAGCGACCGAGTGCAATATCCACACTGGAAGTTTCGTTTACGCTTGATGTGTATCTTTGCAGCCTCATGCCGTTTTCTGTGACACCACAACGACAAAAGTTGAAGCCGTAACGCCTTCTAGTCGACGAACCTTTAGAACCTGGTAGCAGCACGCAAATAACCTGAGGAGGCAGAGCATGATTTTTTCCTGCAAAGAAGAGACTGGCAAGTCTAATATTCTTAACAGAAAAGTTGCAACAAATTCTGTCGCTGGCTCGCACGGCTTTCGGCTGCGTGAGTTCAGCTAACATGTGTTTCGAATGTAGCTTTTAGAAGTTTCGAGGCAGTGGGATATATTACATCAAGACGAAGGTAATTTTTTTTCTTCCTTTCGGATCAGGTTCTTGTTATCGGAAGGATTTAAAGTTGGAGGGTACGTAGTTAGTAGCCTGTTCACAACGGCAGACATTATTTCGAGTTCCTCGTTTGAATAAATAAATCTGAATACAAAACAAGGAAAACTCTTAGTCCCCCACCAGTCATACTGTTCCTTCGTTTATTGCTTTCAAGTGCGCCTTTTGGCATTGCCAACCATCGTATATTTTTTCTTTGTTAAACCTTAGAAATGGCCGGAAAAATTGATTTCTTTGTTAGGTTTTTAAACATGACGAACTGCAAACGCTGTTCGTTGGATGACGTTTATTTACTTCTATGATAACAAATGTCTGGTTTTATATATCTTTGATTATTTGCCATCTTGGCGAACTTTCGTGTCTGCAATTTGAATCTCTCGACTCCCTTCGAGGCCAGACTGCTACAGCGCGTGTAATGAAAGCGTGCGATGATGGAAGGTGCAGTGGGGAAGAGAGCCAGACTTTGGGGGATGGGCGCTGTTATTGATACCGGCCAATATCGTTGCTTTGCCCAACGGATCACTCGCCTTCGAGCGGACAGATGAGCCAACGGGCAGAGCTACCGCGTCGAAGTCGGCGCTCGGAACTTTGGGTGCCGCTGTCAGCACGAAGAGTCATCCACCGTGAATGGTATCGCACCTCCTTATGAGCACGCAGCTTCTGCTGAGCCAGGGCCGTTCGCAAAGCTTATGTCAGCCGTTTTCTTGCTAGCAAGAATCTTCCTACTCGTCCTTAGCAACCATGCAGTAAAGCTGTCGGCAACACGAAGGCATATAACGTCATCCGCCACTCGCATATTACACCCGAATGACGAAGTAATTTCGAGCTCTGGGTTTAATTAGAGCTCAGTGGCGCTGCTCACGGGATAGGTTATGCTGGTTGGCCAGAAGCAAATGCGTGCGATGTTGAAGTTATTAGAGGCCCCATTTCGTGACTGTTCATTTCCTGTTGATTTGTTTTGATTCGTTAACATTCTCCAGATCCACCACAGACCACAGAATTGGCTAACGACATTGCTTGCACACTACGAGGCTTTAAGTTCATAGCCGTGTTTATAGATGTTTTCTTAAACTTTATATAGTCAGATGATCCCCATGCGGAGAAAGAATATTTGTGATTACTCGGAATGCGAAGAACAAAGCCGAGAAAACTGCCACAACAGCGAGATAGCCGGAAGCGCGAAAGTAATCTGTAGTTTACGTGATGCACTTTGATATATATATAAAAAATCACTTCTTGAAACTGGGCCTCTACATACAAAAGATACCTTTCCTTTATCTTGACGCGTGCAGTAAACAGTGTATCTGCTGGAACGTTGACGTTTTCCACGTTTATTCGAGTTATCAAACTACAACACCTTCTGTTGTTTGCAGGAAAAGCTACGTCACAAATATGTTATCATGCGAGTTTTCCCTTGTCCGCATAATGGTCGCTACTGCTTATTCTGTGCAGTGCTGCCTAGGCTAGGACTAGCGTCAGCTTCTCATCGCCAAAATCAGATGCGTGTTATGAGTGTAAGAGGCTTTTCGAACGACTTTTTCGAACTCAGATTGTGTCGAACTATCCCCAAATTCGAAAACAGCCATCTACTTTGCTTCTGCCAATATATGACGCCAAGGGTACTTTCCACAATGCCGCGTGTGACTTGTGAAATGGCGCACACTCGAACACACAGACATGCATACAGATGAAAGGGTTAGGACAACATTAAGGAACACATGTACACGACACTTAGATACATAGAGACTGATGCATACATACAAAATAAAGACGCAGGCATACGCAGCTCCCAAGGGTAGGCACATGCCCCTTGACATGTGCACTTTCGCTGACGAGATCAGTTCCTGCCTCCCACACCGAAAGAAAATAAGCATTGCAGAGAAAACTGAAAAATAACGTCCGCGGTAAGCTCCAGGCCGACTTCAAAGCCCTCCCATCCCAACATCGATTTTAGAAATGAAATTTACATTCCTGTTTCCTGAAGTCGGTCCTCGTAGGACTGATATATAACTTAGGAAACTAGATAAACATGAAAAGTGACTAGCGTTCGTAGCTTGTCGGCCGGGTTAAAGTTAGACAAGACGCGGCACAGAAAACATGCTCCACTACGTGACGTCGTGCGGGGAAACAGAGCAGTAGAGACCCTAAAGCAAACTAAACTAAGAGTACGGGTAATCTCGAGGCGCCGGCGTCCAGAAGGACACCAAGCTAGCCCAACTTGTGGCTCGAGCCTTCGGGGGTGGGGGAGGGATGGTGCTCATACTTGTTTAAGATCGATTTCGTTATTCATGTTCTACGCAGCTGGAGGATCCGAGAAGAAAATTAGCTCAAAGCATTTCTGGAAATGCGTCCCTGAGGTTTGGAGACTGCCCCTTTGGAGAGGCTCAAAGAATGAAAAAGAAAAAAATGAGAGGAAAGGGATACAAGGGACTCTGAGTTCCGGTGGAACCGTCATTTAAGCGGCGATTACGGTTGTGTGAACGGCCCCATTGCCATAAATCTATAAAGGCTTATAGCTATGTCGTCCATAAAGGCAGCGGTCGGAATAGGGGACCAACAACGGTGTTGAGTCTTTAAGGTACAGGGCATCTCAGCGTGAATGACAGACTTCCGACTTTAACTCATTAATGGCGTGAAAGCACACAGCACACTAGCATTGATCACACTACCCCCACTATTCGGGACTTTTGATAAACTCGCACATTATTTTATTTGATGCGCCAAGCTTGGTGTTGCTCCGGTCACAAGCGGCAGCTGCAGGCTGCATTAATGAGGCTCCAGTTCTGTTAGCAGAAAAGGCAGAAAAAAAAAGCAATTTTCAGATACAGAAAAGCAGCTAAAAAAAGCCAAGCAAAATATCCATAGGGTCCTTCGTTTTTGACTAAAACCTAGATTTTACCAGATTCTTGTACCCCAAAAAGATTTTTCAAAAATCGCATAAAACCCCTCTTCTATGAGGAAGTAAGCCTTCTAACGGGCCCTGGTATTGACCGGACATCTTACGGACATCAGTGTACTAAGCGCTTCCCACGTTAACGACGTCTTCCTTCAAGGCTCTTTGGCATTTGAAAGCAAAGATAGGCTTTTGAAATAATGTTTTAGTAATGTACAAACTAAACCAGGAAGGCGCCTCATAGACAAGGATGTGCTACGCATCAAATGATAATGAATTTGCGGAAATTGCTGTTAGAAATGGAAAAAAAAACGAAATTTCGGATTTGGTTATGGCTTTTCACTGCTACATGCCATTTCAATTTGTCTTGCACGATACTCCGCAAAAGAAAGGATCAAACTAACGATTACAGTTAGTTGTAATCTGCTGCAAAATGTGACCCGAGAAAACCAGAAATATGAAACTTCTACATGACAATCCGGTGAGTACCCAAATTTAATTTTAAGAAATATCGCTACATTGCTGCCCCCGGCATTCCCCGTAAAAATAAAACACGAAAACGGAAGGCCCGCAGTAAAGTGATAGATTTACTGTGAAAAATACCAAATGATACTGTCTTTTCGCAATAGAAGCGAAACATAATCAAGGCTTACCATGACGAGCAGAGAAATTAGCTGAGCAGGCAGTCCACGGCTGAGACACTGCAAAGAAGGCTGAAAAGAGTCGAGAGAAACATTTTTTCCTGCATTGAAGTAACTCACTTAATGGTGCTTGTGGTGACTTTAGTGATAACTATGGCGATGATAAAGTATCCCTGGGGAATATTACGTGTTCATTAATTTGAAAATGGCACACTCGGTTTCTGACGCTAATTCAGTCATAGCACGTAAATACCACTACGAAAGATAATGCTAAATTCCCGCTATAAAACAGTCTATAGTTTCGTTTTTTTGAGTAAACGAAAGGCGCAGTAACTGTCTCACTTCTCGGTAGACACCTCAACCACATCGTGAGGGAAGAGAGGAAGATGTGAGTGAAAGAAGAAGAGAGAGAAAGAAGTACCGTAGTGGAGAGCTCTGGAATAATTTCGTCCACCTGGGGTTCTTTAACGTGCACTGACATCGCACAGTACACGAACGCCTTTTGCGTTTCGCCTGCATCGAAACGCGGCCGCCGTGGTCGTGTAGAAAGCATGAAGACAATATAAAGTTTATGCATCCAGACGAAAATACATGAAAAATGGGCGCCTACAATTCTATTACGATTGATTAAGAAACGCTGACTGGGTGGTAATAAAACGCACAGCTCATGCTTTTTTATCAGCACAAAACTGCGTTATTTGAAAGGCAGAATGCGCAGGTGTAAGCACTACATAATCGCGCGATAGGTTTTATGCACTAAACGCTGTGTGAAGACAACGCAGTAATTTCTGAAAGACACTGTTGGAAGTCATTATCCTTGCCAGTTTTTCGTTGTTCTGAGCGTGAGTCAAAGCAAGCAGGAAAGATGCGTTTTTAGAGAAAAGTTGGTTGTACTCAATTGTTGTTAAGTAACAAACCAGAACACGCAGACACCGCGACCAGAGGAAACTCGCGAGCCACTACGCGGACAGCCGCAGCATCACGCTGTATCTTTAGTTTTACATGCAACTCTGCCCAGAGACCCTCTATGCTACCGAGGAAATTCAGGCAATTTCTTTGACAAATGCAGCCTACGCAGCTAACAGGCACGAAGTACCGTTAAGTGAGTCGGCTTTTTTTAACTACGCAAGGCTAGAAGCCGGAAGATAAATAATGTGCCACGTAAGTTTACTAGCGCGCTGTCTGGGGGCACCAAACGTCCACTCTATATCCTGTCAACTTCAGTGAAACCGAGTAGCTGTGTGCTAGCCAGACTGAAGGCATCTGCACGATTTTTCTTGCGAATGTGATCATACTTCATAACGGCTTATGAATGCCTGGCAGGCGTCAGTACACTATGCAGCGCTGACGACAAGGTGCGGGATGGGTTCACTATTCATGCGTCCTGCCCTGCAAAAAAACATATCGGTAAAGCCAGCGTGATTTAATAACATGAAGCCAAACTTTCCCAGTGCTGCAAAGTTTTACTGGCGCGTTTAGCTGCCAGTGACTGCAAGATCCTAATCGGAACTGTCAAAGGAGAATTTATGGCTTCTGGGATTGCGGGTGCGGAAAAGCGGGAGGAAAGGCGCTGTGGCTGGGCCGAAAGACTCTCGCACTTGATTTACCCCAGCAATTATTTATCCGGAAGCGGGGAACATCAGAAAAGAAAAGTCGTGTGGTGCAGAGTCTTCATCGGGGAACAACACAATCGGGATTCCTGCACATCGATACTCGCTGCTACGAACATAATCTCTTAAGGCTGTATCTTTCGAAATCCTTGCTACTACTCTATTACAAGTTTAAGCCAGCAGAAATAAATGAGAATGTCGCATTGTATTTCCGCTTGTCAGCTGTGTGCATTACTAAACACTCATCATTTTTCCAACGTCGCGCAGTTGTGCGACAAAAATTATCTGCTGTGCTGAAACATCAATATCATCGTCGTTCGCTGTCCACATTTGCCCATGTCTTCCTCAGTTACTCACATAAATGGGAATTGTTTCCGACTATTCTGAACAAAGAGAGGAATGCCACGCTACATGCGTTGAAATAGCGTAAATAAAAAGGGAGATCCTTCTTTCTGTCACTGTTCTGTTACTGTTGATTTATAAATTTTAGAAAAAAAAGTCGAAAAATTAGTAGAGATCTATCCTTACAGGAGCTAAATGAAGGAGTGTGTTTTAAAAAGGGCGGTATAATAACGCACACGCACGCACAACACAAAATATGTTTGTCCATGCCTAAAGTGATTAGTAGCAAGGGAGAATTGAGCTTGGAGAAAAAGAGATACAAAGCTTAGAGGCAGGTTTGTGTAGTGCAGGTGCGACCTTGTATAAGCTTGAAACTTCCAGTAACTGAAAGGTAAGGCACGAAACAAAAAAGCTTTAAACTAGGACAAAAGCAGCTCTAGTGAAGCTTAGCACTTCGCATCCAGGAGCTATAAAATAAATAGCATGCGAGTTGACATTCAAAGGCAGCGAACGTAGAACACGAGGTGCATGGGACACTTCTTTCCTGCTACAAAAATGCAGTGTCCTGTGAAAATGCAGCGTTTTTAAAGCTTAAAGCGGAGAAGAAAGGTCACTAAAAACATAGTTAACCCATCTTTCATTCGATGCATTGGAACCTGAGTTAATGAAGCGTCCTTTTTTGTTTTATTGAAGCAGCTGACATCCTTTTTTAAGAAAATTTCATCATGTCCTGGCCCCCGAAAAATATTGAAAGCGGTGGATATTTTTACAATTTGCTGTTTTTGTCTCCAAGTTCGGCTTTTCCAATCAGAATGAGCTACCTCCCTTCCTCCCCTTCTGGATATTTTCATAATTGAAGGCAGCACACGTTGGGGATAATGAGCGCCATGAGGCGATAAGAAACGCGTCTATTAAAATATCAGTACGACGGAGGCGGGTGCAGAACACGTACCAACCACTTGCAGGTCAAGCGAGATGCATTAGTACAGGTGTAATCATGTGTTCAGCAAACCATAAAATATCCTAGCAGCAGAGGTGACGCAAAAGCACGCAATTTTATACCTTTCTGTAATATGCCTCGTAGAAGAAAACGTTACTACAGAAAAAGTTATTTGACGTGATTGCTGTGTTTCGCTCTGACCAGATTCTGCATCAGAGAACACTATCCCCGCAAACGTGGCCTGCGCGATTGGGTCTTTTTGGTGCAGGGGAGAGGGCTGAAAGAGGCACGTTTTTCGTGTCTAGAGTCCGGGAATATTCCGTGATTTTATTGTAGCGATAGCTACATTACGGTAGCAATTCGAGCCTTCAGCGTGGCGGCGGCATGTGAGCGTCGCCATGGTCACGTGGTTGGTCACGTGGTGCGGAGCGGCTGAGGCGGCGCGGCGCCGTGGCTTGTCACGTGGTTGGTCACGTGACCAGCCACGGTTGGTCATGTGGTGCGGAGCAGCTGCTGCTGCCGGCGGCGCGGGCTTGTCACGTGGTTGGTCACGTGACGAGCCACGGTTGGTCATGTGGTGCGGAGCAGCTGCTGCTGCCGGCGGCGCGGCGCGCCGACGAAACCGAGCTGCAACAGCTGTGCGCATGCGCCGTGTCAAGTGGGACGAAGATGAAGAGTGAACGCCCAGCGAATTGGAGGCGGCAAAAAACTGACTTTGCAATTCAACTCAACGAGTTCAACTCGGATAGCTGTATCTATCGCGTCACTCCAGGTTTAACCAGAGCTAAACCACTGCCATTTTTTTAAACACTAATCCAAAGATCGACGTTCTGTCCAAAGTGCCTCCGTGCGTGCCACTGCTCGTTTACCTCTGCTGAAGAAACAATGTTTCGGGAGAGGGTGTCGGGGATCTAAACTAACGTAACATGACCGGATTTGGTTAATCTGTTGTCTGCAAGCCGCTCAGCACGTGTAAAGTGATGCGCAGACCGGCTGTACGTTGCCTAATTTAATAAGCCAGAGCCATTTTTTAGGTGCGCTTCACCTGTCTTTTATCCCAGGCCTGGGATGAGAAAAAATGCTGCCAATGAATGTTGGCTTTATTTACAAACACCTTGTTTCTTTAAGTAAATTGTTAGCAACGCGGCAGTTTACACAGTTGCGGCTCCACATTCTAGCCGTAAAGAGGCATGCTTGATATTTTTCTGCAACCCATGTAAACTTCGCATGCTTCCACGCAAGTGTGACTTGGCTCCGAGATTTCCTAACATAGCAGATCAGTTCACGCAGATGTCGGAACCGTGATCCACTTAACGTCAATCTTTTTAATACAGGTGAACTTTGTTTTGTTGTGCTCTTACTGTTTTAATACTACTACTTTACTAACATTTTGTTACTCTGACCATGTTAGATTTCGGTCGTCGCTCTACAGCGTGCACGTCTGGCTGCGTAAAAACGAATAGCGTTCGAAAATGACACATCCGCGCGAATCCGAATTTGATAATGACGCTGCGAGTCTAACGGTGCAGACAGCTTAGCCGAAAAACACCATGACTAACGTGTATTTTGCCTTGACAAGGAGGGGTGAAAGACCTATTTTTCCAGAATATTCCTCCCAAGCTTGGCCAAGCATCACACCTGTGAATGCCTTTTACTAATTTCAAATCCAGTGGGTAGCTAGCTAGCGCCCCAGCGTATCGAACGCCGAACCTCCCGCGTACGATACGGATGCTGAAACAACTAGGCCGTCACGGAGATACCATGCGCATTCGGTTAAATATCTGTAAGAGGAAAGTGATACGTCTTACGTCCGTCCCCATGGGGCTCTTTCCATTCTGAAGGTTAAGCACGTCACACCCAACCTCGGTAATAGAGACAATAAATGTTTCCACCACCACCATTCTAAACAACACCTGAGACTGTGTTGTCTGCCGTACGTCGGTCGTAGTGAGGCCATTATTTAGGAACAAACAAATAAAAGCTCGTAATTCTCGGCAAACATTTTTGTAACAGTATTTTAACCTCACATAATCCTATGCAGAGGTAATCGTCGAAGCATGCATAAATGAATTTCATGTCCTTGAACCGTTACAAAAATAATGAAAATGGCATATTTTTACATGTATGAGAGAAAAAGGTCTCGGCGAACCGCAATAAAATGAATAGATTTGAAACAGCCGTTGTGGCTTTCACGCGGTAGCGTTGTTCCACTGTGCCTTACTTCCTGAAGCCGCATGGATGCGTTCAGCTGCCTTTCATTCATCAACAGCCCTGGCGTGCCCTCCTGTCATCAAGAACGCTGACGGCGCCATACTGCAGACTGCGGCTGGCCCTTTTGCTGAAGGAGACACAGCAAGGCTAACCTGCGAAGTGGAGACATGTAAGTTATCCGAGTGGCAACTAGTCCAAATCTATATTGTTAATTCATCGCGCCTCAATTTCCTCCAGTCTCTCTCGTGACTTACTGCGACACATCTATAAATACCACGCGTATCCCCCTAAGAACCTCCTGTAGTTGTTATCGGCCGCGGGGCCGCAATATCTGGCGCTGTAGGAAGCGGAATATGCTGACTCAACAACAGTTCTGCCACCACAAAATATGCGTCCAGAATATTCTAAATTTCTTTCCAAGGCACAGTTTTCCGCATCGAAAGATTCATCGGGAACAAGTCCAGGGGTCTTTATGGGTCATTAGTTTCGGTCCCGAGGGTAGTGGCTCCTTCTATGTTGATTCTATAGTCTGCGTCTTCGCAATGCTTAGCTACCGTGTTGCGTTCCTTCGCGAATTTCACAAGAGCCTTTGTTTCTGACTATGAAGAGGGGGTTGGAATGGCGGCTTTTCACCTCAAAGAAGACACTTCAGGACACTATCGTGGCGGGACTCCACACAAAGGCTTCAGTGTTCATTGCAGACTGCGTTGCCGAGAGGGTCCGCCACAGCAGGGAGAGCCTCAACCACAATGACGATTATGTTGAGGAGTAGGTCATGGATTTAACCATTTACTATAAGTAAACTCTTGTTGATGTGCAAGATAGTGTTTATTTTCAACCCTTCGGAATTTGAAGAAGTAAACATCCCTTCTACGTCTGCATACCGATTTTCCGCACCCGTGAGTCCATGTCGGCAATGACGTAGCAGTTTCTCGTGCCTTCTTGAGCTCGGCTTCTCTACTCCCGTAGTCTTAATGTCGGGTATGCCTGTACCACGTCCGTCCAGGCGACCACGACCTGACGCTGACATGGTACCACGACGGCGTGAAACTCACAACGGCCCACGAGACAGTGGCGACATCTCGGGGCGGCTGGAAGAGCCTCGTCACTTTGGGACCACTGCGTCGCGGCCACCTCCATTCGAACCTGACCTGCGCAGCAGCCAGTGACGTCTCTTTCCCGGCATCGGTGACAGTGCCCGTCGACATGTTCCGTAAGAATGCCCAAAGAATCTGCGCGTTTCCGCACTCGTCCTTGGATGCTTATTTGTCCGCATGCGCGTAAAAATACCTTACACGTGGAAGGCCACATTTTACTACATTGTCCAGGATTACGCAAAACTTTTAGTTACATGTTTTTTCTTTATTTTTTATCTAAGTATTTCTCTGGCCCCATAATTTCCTTGAGATATTTTCACGAGAGAAGCAGAAGTATAACTAAGTTTGTTCTTAAATGAGAACCCAGTGTTCTCGTGAAAAGACGCCGCGCCTGTACTGCAATTGTTACTGTGACCAAACAAGGTGGCCAGACGGCTCGAGCTCTATTTCAGTCTTAGCATTACTGCCCTTTTAGGAAATGGCTTAACGTGACGATAATTGAACCTGTTACAGCAAGCATAATGTGCAAACTAATCGGCAGTGTTGGTTTCTAGAATTGCATTTGATTTAAGGGCTAAACCAAAAAGGGAAGAAGTGGGAGCCATAGCTTGTAGGGTTAGTAGAAGAAAACGTAAAAGCAGAAACAGGAGCAGCCGAGCAACACTATTGCTAGTAATGCATCTGTATGAGTGCTGAGGTACACTGCAGCGTACGGCTTCTGATGAATATGGAATCAAGGAGGTTGCTCAGCCTCCACCGAAATTTCACTACTACAGCGTGGCGCCGAAACGCAAGGCCTAAAACGATACGCAGAGGCCTCAGGAAATTTCATCAAGGCTGTCAATCATCATCGCCATCAACCTCTGTCCTATATACATGCAATCATCCCTGACCTGTGCCAGCTCCGTTAACCTCAACCCCGCAAACTTCTAACCTTACCCGAAACCGTCACTCTCTGACTCCCCCCGCTGCGGTTGCCTTATCTTGGGATTCACTTCATTACCTTAAGTGATTATCAGTTATCTTGACTTCAGATTATATGACTGACCGGTCCAAGGTAGTTTCTTCATCTTGGTTTCAAATAGAATGTCATTAACTCGTTTTGTTCACTGACTCACTCTGCTCTCCGCTAAACATTACCTCTAGCATTTTCGTTTACAAGACAATTCATCAAAGCGAAAATAATCGCTACTTGCGAGAGACGTCATATTGGCCAACGTGCGGGATAAAAAATTTGGAAGCGGTTTATTTCGTCAGGCACTTGGGTGTCATGCAGCGTGGAAGGACGGGCTACTGTGCAACATAGGGCATGGCACTTCCATATCAGTACTAAACCGAGCGTGCACTTAAGCGCCGATGGCTCCAGCCTATTTACGCCGTTACACGACGAGATATGCACGTCAAAACATGATTACAAGAATAAAAGCACAGGTGGATGGTTATAATGCGTAATGTAAAGTCAGTGGACGTAAAGTAACTGGAATCAATACTAAATGAATCGCACTATACCTATAGATCTATGCACATTCACGTGCACGCAAGGAGTTCAAAAACGTGTGATGTGGTTATCACAAGGGCGCACAAAGAGCGATTAAGTATTCCTGCCTGCGTGATACTTGGTGGAAACTATGGTAGATCGCAGCTCTACAAACCATTTACTCGTCGAAAATTAAGGTTTTTTAGGGCTTTTTGAAGACCCAAGCATGCCTGGATGCGGAGTGTTTTTTTCTCTGCTTTCACTCAGAATCTAGGGAAAAAAATGTTAATAGAGGTCACTGGCCACAAGGAGGTTGACAACAGCTGGTACGCGCATAATTTTCCAGAGTGCGGATATGTTTCTTTTCAGACTCACTTTCAGTTGCACCCGTTATATTAGGTTAGATACGAAAGTTGTACCGCCATGCTCCCGAAGACTGCTCTTAACCACTTAGGAAAGCTGCATCCAGCCGTATATTTATTAAGAAAGCCGACAGAAAAAAAAGGCGAGTAAACTGAATTCTGAATGGCGGAAGTATGTGGTGTCAGGTTTTGTTTTGAGCATGGTCTCGCGCCCCTGTTGCGCTCTCCCAGACCAGCTGGCCACCTTTACACCACTAATACTAGAGCGGCTTCTAATCTCGGGCGCAGCAAACACAGTTGTACAGGATATTCTTCTCGTCGGCTTTTCTTTTCTGTAGCCAAGTATGGCCTCACTTCGTAGATCATTCAGTGATACAGCTTTAACTTTCAGACAGAAGGTTTCTTTGTGTGCAGTTTCGAAACGTGAACACAAACACTCGAAATAAAAACTGAGCTGAAAAAATTCAGGGGGCACTTCGGCGATCTGAAGTGCGCGAGGCGAAAACCTTCAGCCACTATCAAATTTGGGGGTGGGTGGGCCAATTTGGGGGTAAACCGGGCCAAATTTGAGGGTCATTATGGTGTTCGTCATAGTCGAATTAGGCTGGACATCGATTTTGGTGCAGATGAACCAAGATAAAAGTGTGGGTATGACGTCACTTCTGTTGTCGTGACTTCCGGTTGGCGATGTAACGGACGGACAGGATCTCGACCGGGAGTATGAGCCATTAAAGGCTTTCGCCTTAAAAGGCAGATAGCTGCCGCCAGGAAAGGCACAACTCCATCGGGAGCAGAAACGAGAGAGGAGAGAGAGATTTTAGGAAGAGGGGAGATGGAGTTGAGATATCGAACAACGCCACTCGAAACACGAAAATTGTAGCGAAAATAAGGGGAAAGAGGGTGGGGGGGGGGGCACAGAAAACGCTAAAAGGTTCAAGATGCAAACAATTACAGGAAGTCATACTGTGTAAGCCATTTCACTGGGAAAACAGCATGTTCCCTGAAACTCTAGAAAAATAAAACTGAAATACAAGCGACCGGATGGCAACTAGAGCAGTCCGTGCGACCTCGTGATATATTGTGGCACCTTGTACATCCCCATATTCTAGGTCGCCTGTGTCAGATTATTATGCATAATTTTCCGATGTATTACTGGCTTTTATTTCATTATCCAGCACCTGTGTCCTGTCCACTAATTTAGAAAAGCCAAAGGGGTTAATACTCGTCACAGGAGATTAGAAGGAGAAGCAAAATTTTGTAATGATGTGTAAATATATAAATATTGGTTGCCCGCGAGCGCAAGCTGAACTTTGTTGACACAAAGCAGCTTGTAAGTAAACAATGACTCCTCATTTACTCTGCATACGAAGCAGCTTAACAGGAAATGTGCTAACTATTTTTTATCACTCTTTCTCTTGCACGTGAAGTCGGCGTGAACTGAAAGTCCTATTGTCACCGGCCGATAAAGAGTTCTGAAATTCGTGTTCTTTCTTCGTCAAGTTTTTTGTCGCTTCAGAAATTTTATGTCAGTTCTCTTGCTGTAAAGCCCCACTTTTTTCCTTGAATTCCTAAAAATAAGGAGAAATTAAGGTTTAGAAACAGTACATATACTTGCCAGCCTTTCCTGTAAAATTGGTATTTTCCATTCACTCCTCGAAAGAACACCTCGCCAGTATCACCCAGCTCCGCCGCGGTGGCTCAGTGGTTAGGGCGCTAGACTACTGATCCGGAGTTCCCGGGTTCGAACCCGACCGCGGCGGCTGCGTTTTTATGGAGGAAAAACGCCAAGGCGCCCGTGTGCTGTGCGATGTCAGTGCACGTTAAAGATCCCCAGGTGGTCGAAATTATTCCGGAGCCTTCCACTACGGCACCTCTTCTTCCTTTCTTCTTTCACTTCCTCCTTTATCCCTTCCCTTACGGCGCGGTTCAGGTGTCCAAAGATATATGAGACAGATACTGCGCCATTTCCTTTCCCCAGAAAACCAATTATTATTATTATTATTATTATTATTATTATTATTATTATTATTATTATTATTATTATTATTATTATTATTATTATTATTATTATTATTATTATCACCCACCTTTCAGTTTCTTTTACCATCCTTCATTTCCATTTACTCATAGCAACCGGCAAAAATTTCACTAATCACGCCGTCCCTAAGTTTCCGGTACATAAAATGTTTTTATCTCTGCTCATTGCTTTGCATAAAACAGAATTTCTCATTCTGGTGGGAGCATGACACATTATCCGCATTTAAGTCCCGAAAATTAATTCGACTTTGCAGGCAACCTGAGTGTGTATATAAATACGTGTCATTTATTTCTGTTTGCTGTTTTGTAGGACCCCTCATTACAGATGTTGCGGAGCAACTAAGCATACGCAGCAGGCTATATTGATCTTTATGCAATCACGTCTGCACTTCAACAAATCAAGAGATATTCCGCGCACATGAGAAATTACAGCAGTGATAAGTGCCGGCATGCGCAAGCCAAAATTCGTGATTTTCAGTGGGCAAGAAGTGATTCGGATTAGAAGTCCGGAATGTGCTCCGTTTAATTCTTTCCGCTCTTGTGAAGCTAGGTAGCTTTTCCTGAATTAAAATAAACCGCAATCTCCCGAACACAAGCTTGACTTAAATTTGAAAAAGGGTCGTTGTATCTCAACTTCTACCAGCCAGGAAGGACACTCATCTGCTTTCCAAAGCTATGGCTTCGCACTGAAACAGAAGGACTGTAACTACTTTCGCGCACTTTTCCTTACAAGATTGCGTATCTTTACAGAAACACTGAGAGTTGTGACGGCGACCCCTGCTTTACCCTCGCAGTGGCACCCACAGCCGTGACTATATGGAGCTGGCCTCTCCAGAAGGTGAATGTATCTCGCTCGGTGGAATTCACCGAGGCATCCGGGCTGCTCTCATCACCAACAAGGACTACACCGTTTGAGTTGGGTCAAGCGCCGGTAGGCGCTCAAGCTCAAAACGGGGCTGCGCCTTTGGCTTCAGTCGAGGCGTCCCTACTACCGTCAGCATCTAGAAGCTTCGAGTGTGAAGCCAGCGGAAGCCGCCCCGCTGCGAACATCACGTGGTTTCTCGACGGGCGACCCGTCGAGCCGGCGTTCAGTCGCAGCGTGACGCAGGGCAACGTCACGACCAGCATGCTCTTCGTGCCTCCAACAGTGCAGTCCGCGAGGCTGCTGGAATGCCGTGCTACCAACGGCAACCTACCCGAGAACCTTGGGGTGATGAGCCACTTCCTCAAAATGGACACGTCACGTGAGTGGCAGCTTAAAGGCAAAGATGCTCGAGCGTAAGCTGCAACTCCAGTAAGGTCAGTCATTACCAGGAATCCACGAACAGCGCATAGCTACTACCGCTAAGCTTAGATGCCTATCACATTTTCTTCTGTAGCAACTCGGCCATTTCCTTACTTTGTTACGTCACGGATGATGTCAACGCGCTACTTTTGAATGTATAAAGCCATGCTCCACGCGGTGGCAGCGAAGCGAACTAGAAATGCTTGTTACGAACTCTTGGTAAAGATGAATCTGTAAATCTATAACGCTTTTATAACGTTCAAGAGATGCATTCTATACACCACTCGGCAAACTGCAACGTTGAAGGAGTATTTTGAATAAATAGCCGCAAAGTTACTACTTGCTGATAGATTTGATGACCTCTCCTACTTGAGTTTCTAATTATCTGACAATAATCTGGACTTTCAAACACTCCACTCTGCTAGTAGTTGTGAAAGCAACACTCAGGGTACTCCTCATGATGCATGCAAAACTGTTTATTCAGCGCCAAATATTAATTAGTGAGGAAAAATATTCCGCCAGATATGAAGCTGAAATCGTAACTACAAACGAGGATACATTAAAAAGAACAGAGAATGGGAAGTGCTCGTAGAGCGATTAGTGGATTGGTCGCTTTGCGCTGCGTATTATACCTGATGCGAAGGAGGAGTTTAAGAAATGGTGGATAGTTGCCTATGTACCGTCTTTCCGTGCAGGATATATGAACCTTTTCTTTTTCATTAACCTCATGTAAACTCACCACTGAGGTTATGAGAAACACGCGAGCGCGTCTTGGCCCCTGAGGCACAGGTTCGTGTACGCGTATTGGTGCCAGCTTTTGATATGCCATATGCCATGGGCTCCATGACTGACTCGGAAGCCCGGAATTTGCGTAGATATCCTGAGTGGTAGCATATGCAAAATCAGGCCAAGCATTTTCAACAAAAAACCGCAAGCGCGGCGAAATCGTTACGAGGTAGCGTAGTGAACCTTCCGCTTCAAAACTCAGGGGGCACTTTGTTGACCTGAAGTGCGGTGAGGCGAAAGCCTTTAGCTCGGTGTTGCTGCTTGTGTCGCAGATGTGTGCTTAAGATGGTGATTGAGTACACAGTTGTTTGTGAATCTTAAAGGCTGGAGACACTGGAGGGCATTTAGGAGGCATCCGTCTGATTCGACGCCTTTCCGCAAACACTCTCCACCGTCCCAGACAAAGAGAACTACATATGCGTTGGCAGGAAGTAGCGTAGCCGTTTGCATGCCCGGCTGAGGAACGGAAGGATGGTGGTTCGAATCTCGAAATGCCCAATTTTTTTTTCTTATCGAGTTGCTGGATCTAACGTACGCCGGACAGATCCAAGGCCGCGATTATGGAGAATTAAAGGCTTTCGCCATAAAACGATGCACTGCACTGCCGCGCAGATAAGACGGAGGTGAGCGTACGGCTGGGTGCGGGTCTCAACGCGAGCGACATCACCGAAGGGGTCGACGTGTACATGGAGTGCTCGATACTAGCCGCCTCCAAGGTCACCGAGGTCTCCTGGCGCCGAGATGGACACCCGGTGAAGGGACTCACGGGTCACTCGGGTGAGGCGCTCGTCACCTCACGCTA